>CM063521.1:30754785-31007285 GCA_032199755.1 Ambrosia artemisiifolia
CGTACGTTCTGTTGCTGCATGGCAGATGTTGTCTGTCCTTGATGTCTCTGGCACAGGCGTGCCACTTCCCCTGGCACGGGCGTGCATGCCCTGCTGATTCTGTTTTCTTGGTCTCCAAGTTTGCTGCGTTGTCTTCTCGCGTTTGTAGGGCCTTCGTTCAAGTGAGCGTGGGCGTGCTTGGTCATTCCCGGGTGGATTTTAGCATTGTTTAAGTCTTGGAATTGTCTTCAAAACATACAGGGAACTGGTTTCATGTCTTGCATTTTTAGGAATCTCCAGTTTTTCCTTGTTTTCATCTAGATATCCTTTGTTTCCATCTTGGAGCTCCAGTTTCCTGAGAAATACAAATAGGAACTAATTAAGCATCAATTATCAATAATACAAGGCGAATTGTAACCAATTAAGGGACTATTTATGCTTGTTTTATATGTTACTGCATTTGAGTTATCAAGCCCCCTCGGAAGAAATTGCTTAGGAGGTCCTAGGCCCGCAAGCGGACCTTCCTACCTACAGTCGGTGGCTATTTGGCTCACAGCGACGAGGACTCTGACGACGAAATCTCCATCTCTGCTGATGGTGTTGAGGCCTCCTAGCACCCTGCTGATCCTCATGCACTTGGTCGTCTTGGTACCTTACCCATACGCCGTTAATTTCACACGGTACGTGGCATGGTAGGTACGCATGATGGTATCATCCGCAATCTCTGCCAGCGAGTGGATGGACTAGAGGCCGATGCTCATCCTAAGGGTTTTACAAGGGCTGCCCTCATTGAGCACCTTACCAGCCTACGAGCGTGATTGGAAGATGCCGAGTGAGGATGTATGGTGGCTGAGTGTGAGCGCATGGAGGCCGAGCGTGGGCGAGGCGAGGCATGGAGGCGTGTGGTCTCTCATGGAGTGATTTGAAGTCCATGTTGATAGAGACGTACTGTCCTCAAAGTGAGCTTTAGAAGTTCGAGTCGGAGTTTTGAAATCTGAATATGTCTGGGGCGGAGATCACTGCCTACACTACTTGTTTTCATGAGTTGTCTCGTTTGGTACCCCACATGGTTACCCCAGAGTACAAAAGGGTTGAAAGGTACATTGGGGATCTCTCCCACATGATACGTAGTATGGTAACTGCTGCTGAACCCACCACCATTCAAGGAGCTGTCACCATAGCTAATAATTTGACTGATGACGCATGCGTATGGGCGCATTGCTTAAGAAGGAGGTTGAGAAAGGAGGAAACTCGGGTGACAAGAGAAAATGGTTAGATATCAGGAAAGGTAAGAATGGTGGAAATCAGTCTGGAAAGAAGCAAGAGGTTGCAAAGACATTTGCTGCAACAACTGCTGCTGTTGCTGAGCCTAAGAGGAAGTATAATGGACCGCACCCTCTCTGCAACAAGTGTTACTATTATCATGTTGGAACTTGTGATAGCATCCGTTGTGACCACTGCAACAAGATTGGTCACCAGACTTCCCGATGTCGTGCTAAGGCTGTTGGTACTCCTCTCGGGAAACCAGGAAGCTATCAGTTAAATATTAACCTTTGTTAGTGCTAATACCCTATTATGTTACAAAAAACTAAACTTGAACCCTTAACATGAGACTTTTAAACCTTAATACCTAAAGGTGAAACTAAAGGCAAACCACAGGGACTAATTGCGTAATTTTCTCTAACAAATATGAAGAGCAAGAAAATCTAAGACACAACAAATAAATGGTGCAAAAATATAGGTACGAACGATCGAAAAACATATTCAATCGTTCAAATCTAAAAGCACCAGTTTTATATATTTCTAAATCATCTTGGGACCAATTTCAAGCAATACCAGAATAACAGGGTCAGACCAAAAGCTATTCCTAGTTTCCTAGTAACTCAAATATAAAGTTGAATTACTCATTCAATAAGAAAATTATATGACTGTGTTAGTGTTGGTATGATGTAAAGTATTGAATAATATAAAGTTAATACGGCGTAAAACTAACCGCACACACTATGCCAAACCATAGTCAATAATACCAAATATAGAAATGAGTGTGAATCATTGAAAATGGACTGAAAAATTTATTGGGTAGAATTTCATATTGAAAGGTGCACTAACATAATATAAATATCTTAAATGACTCCCAATTACCACAACTGAAACAAAACAATACATATGATAGTCGATTATAGTATAGATGATAGTCAATTAAAATTTTGAACTAACTGGTAATAGCCCAACTTAACAAGAAGAATGTATGGTATGTGAAGAAGGTATGTATTTACAGGAGATGATGCATGATTGCTTGTACATGGGTTCAAAACTTCAAATGTTGCTTTTCTACATTTGATGCTTTTAACCAAACGAGTTGCCTAAAGAGATTTTGACCATGTTAAAGCATTGTTGCAGCACGGAGCAATGTTTCTTTACTCTGTACTCATTCGCCATTTTGTATTCTTTCAACATTTTAGGAAATTAGTGGGACAGACCTTTTTCTATAGCCTGCACTGACACACTTTTGTACCTTCTGCACAGTTTCAACATTTTCTACCATCTGATTTCCTACAGGTCAATACAAAAACATTTTTTTACATTAGATGAGAAAAGCAATCTCGCTTCTGAAGATAATGCAGCAGTGTGATTTTGTTGTTTCTGGCTAATGTTTCGTTAAGTTTGAAGATACTATCAAATCTAAACCAACCAACTTAATAAATGAGCATTTTGGTAAAATGTTTACCATACACGGCTTTTTCATCTCCTTCTGTACGCATATCTATCCGTCGATCTTTTCCAGCTTAAATTGTTGAACAACCGATTGTTGTTTGCTGATCAAAAACAGGAAAAGGCTATCAGTTAGCAAAACCATTTGCAAATGAACCAAATCAAAAAC
Source organism: Ambrosia artemisiifolia (assembly GCA_032199755.1). Classification (NCBI taxonomy): domain Eukaryota; kingdom Viridiplantae; phylum Streptophyta; class Magnoliopsida; order Asterales; family Asteraceae; genus Ambrosia; species Ambrosia artemisiifolia. The sequence goes on from CM063521.1 coordinate 30,757,646, forward strand.
TTAGATATGTTTAAACTTTAAACCAGCCTAAAACATTGACAGTCAAACCAATTTTTCAATCGTATCCACTCTGATAAACCTTAATTCCATCATGTTAGGAAACATGTTTTAAGACTCTTGAATTTAACATGAGTTAGGAATGACTTTGCGCCTCAGCACCTAAAAGGCGCGACTTACCAGTCGCAACCCACCTACTGCACCTCAGTGCATAGGTGCGCAGCTCTCACGATTTTGACAACATAGCTATCTACCTTAATTAGATTTTCCTATAAGCTTCTCGATTATGAGCCAGCGCCTAAAGGCTGGACTCACCAATCACAGCCTACCTTTGCCACCTCTACGTAATAGAATGCCATGGATATGGAAGACGCTTAACCCACATAACCTTTTCCATTGTATCATTGTAATTCTACCCACTTGACTTGTTAGTAATAAAATATAACCACTCCAATTTGACCCATGTAACAAAATCAAATAATCTATACATTGACAGGATGCATGTTCTTTAATTCAGTAGCATGGTTTTAAAAAGCGTGAGGTGCACAAAAGCGACGAGGTCTTGAACCGAAGCGTGAAGCACAAAAGTGGTGGGCTTTTCGTACACAAGGCGCAAGATGATTATATTATTTTTTAAATATATTCCATAGGTTTTTAACTTCTCCTACCTAAAATATGGTAATAAATAAGGTTTTCATATAATTCTACCTACATGTACAAGCCAATAAACCCAATGTACAACATTTTGCTGCAAAATAAATACCTTGAGTACAAGAGGCGTGCGCCTCAGGATACCTTCTGGTCGAAGCAACTTACACAATACCAATGCTTCCTCAAAGTTTCTAGATGTTGTCATTTCCACAATGTGCATTAAAATACAATATTTAGATTTTATAGTTCATACACATAATGACAGTTTAATAATTTTGGAGTTATAACATCATTTAGTTTCCCATGAGAAAAGCACATGCTTAAATGCACAGCTATGTTGCATAATGAAAACTTCCTTGATAAAGCAATTTCAGACGTATTAATCCTTTTGAGTATACTCGTGTGACTTTGAACCCATTTGATATGTTCAGTCTATTTCTTTTTGGTTAATCCTTTAGCTTATGATGTTCAAGAATTTGACCAATTATACATAAAGGATAACCAAAGTCAAACCATTTGTAAGTTATCGGGTCGAAATTTCCACCTCATTGCATTAGTAATAACATGGCACCTCGTCACAAGCAGAGATTACAATGTCTAAACTCTTTTTAACAGTGGCGAAGTATAAAATAAATAGTGGTGGGGGCCGAAAATCACAAGACCCAATTTTTTTCATATTTGTGAGGCCTGGAAAAGTAAATCGCTGGGGGCGGACTCAATTAATCTAAAAATTACCTATGAAAATCATGAACTTCCACCACCGAGCCAAAAAACGGGGGTGTGTGGTGGTGGTGGTGGTGGTGGGCACCACTGGCCCCTATTATCCTTCGCCTCTGCTTCTTAAAATCTACAAGCTGAAAAAAAAGGAAAAATGAGATATTGAAAAGGACATGCAGGAGTAGAAGGTATTATTTAACCCATAACCCCCAAATTTCATATGTAAAATATTGTACAGCAAAAATTATCATTACCAAGAGTTTAAGGGCCTTATAATAATTTTATGTATATCTTGAAATCTTCATTACAAGTCCATTATTATCCAACAGAATCAACAAAAAATTCAGCATTAAGTGTGAATGATGTTACTTTCTTTTATGTTTTTCAATTTAACGTTTTCTTTTATGTCTTTCAATTTAACGTTCAGATAAGTTTATGTAGAAAGGTGAGACAAGGGTAAGCTCCATGAAAACCAATTATGCTAGACAATGCTTTAGGCCAAAAGAATTTTTAGGGCCCAAATTATATAGCATATCTTTTCCTTATCTATAACTTCTTATTGTTGTAGTCCCCTTCCCAAAAAAAAGGATGAATTTATAGGTCCCAAATTATATATTTTCTTTATTTTACAACAAATATGGATCAATATATTACCTGCACAATGTTATTTCCTTGAGCCTCCGTCCCATCACTAAGGGCATGTCATCTTTTGTCTCTCAACCAATAACCAAAAGAGTTGCATCATCTTCCCATTATTCCTCTAAAAAAAGGTGCATAACAGTTAAAGTTGGGCAGCCCTTAACCATGTTTCTGAACATACTGTCTTTTCTACCCAACACTAACCAACCAATAAAAAGTTAAGCTACGATGGAATTCAACAAATTTTCCTACATACAGTAAAATAGTTAATTAAAACACACACAAAAAAGTCACATTTCATCACAAATAGATTGTTTCATCATAACAATAAGCTAACCAAATAGATCCATTATCATAAAAATAAACTAATCAAATGACATATCACAAAATCAACAATATAAATAAACCGCATGTATACGTAAATAAAAAAACCAGCTATCATAGCAAAAAGATATAATACAAACAAGAATTAACCTACGAAACAAAAACTAATCAAAAGAAAAACCAAAGCTACCTTTTTTCACATTAGCAGAAGTTGAATGAATCAACCTTGAATCAAATCAAAACAAAATAAAACAAAACATCATGAGAGTCAGATACATACATATACAAGGATTAAGAACTTGAAAACAGAAAGCAAGAATAACTTGGAAGGAGACATCTTGGATGATTTATGCATGATGAAGAATGAAACAGAGGATTAATCAAACAAGGGTTCTTGAGATAAAAGAAGACAGTCAATGTTACGCATATAGATCCAGGGGCAGCCCGACCACTATTGTTTGAAACCCTAGATATAGAATAGCCATTAAGAGAAAGCAAATAGGATGGGGTCGGTGTTGGGCAGCCCCACGAGTTGGTGTCTGGTTTGAGAGAGAAGGCAGGGAGATGGTGGTGGAACCCTAGATCTTAATCATAAAGAGAGAAAGAGAAGCAGGGAGATTGAGAGGAAGGTTGAGGGAGGCAGTAATTGTGGCGGTGGCGATGTTAAGGGTTTCTCCAAAACAAAATGACGAATGAAGAGAGAGAGGTGGTAGGTTTTAGGGTTTTTGTTTAGTGAGAGGTTGTTTGTTATTTTGAGAGAGATTTTGAATTTTGAAACACAAGGGTTAAGCGGGATCTATGGGTATTTTGGGTTTTGAGGTAATATGCATAATAAACTTGTACATTGTGCATCAAGAGTCAAATTTAAGAGTTTTGGTCAAATGACCAATCTTGCCCTTGCTATATGCATATTAATATAGTATAGATAAGTCCCCTCGAGAAAGTATATCTAGGTCCGAACGAGTATAACTTCGCCCATATCAACGAACATTGGTGACACGAGCTTAAACGACTACAAACTGTTTTCCAAAAACATGTGTAAATGTCCATTTATTCAATAATATAATAGGAAGTGTTGTAGAATTTATGTATAAAAACTAGCATTTTTCTAACTTACATATCTACATATATATGTATATATACACGACACCCATACATATATGTATAGATACACACACGTGTAAGAGAGTATAAGACATAATTAATATGAGTTCTTATATCCTTTTTGTCCCATATTTAATGAACTAATCCATCCCACTTTTGTGACTAACTAAAGATGGCTAAACCACTAATCAACACACGGATTTAGAAAGCATTTTAACCCCATATAACTACCATCATATCACTTTCCAAAGTTTCTCCTTGTCTTTTTTTTTCCGGCCGCCAACCCCCCCTCCCATACCTATATTATTTTTTTATCAAGTCAAACCTTATTAAAACACATGCTAAATTGAAGTCCTAGAATAATCTTATGTGTTGACAAATTGTAGGAGATTATGTTCCAACATAATCCATGATTAGTCATCCTCACTTGATTTGTTTAACTTGACATAAAGCACATGATTATGTTTCCCTAATCCCATAGAAATCTAGTCTATCTTACAAGACTTTTCCCAAATATAGAAAGATCTCTTAATCACCTTAACCCATAGAAGAGACTGATAACCCAAAGAAGCTAATCTTTGGCCTTCAAGGAACTCCCCTAAACCGTCGCCCCTTTTGCACCTTACAACATCTTTTTTAAACCATAACACATCTAATCATCTACAAACACATGTGTTGTCACATTATGGAAAGATTTTGAACCTTAACCTTCTTGATTAGTCACACTATAAGATCTTGAGCCAACACAATATAGTGAATTGTCACCATCTTGTGACTTGATCCTGTAAAGAGATCCTTTGATTAGATAAGCATAATGTGATTTAACCACACACTAAAATGGATAGATCTCCTAAACATCACAAACCTATGCCAAGACACTTGCCTAAACAAACATGTTGAATTCTCTTGGAGCTCCCAAACCGTCCCCCCCTAGCACCCTCTAATTCTTTTTTTTAAACATGGTCAACTCCTAATTACACATGTGTAGAGTAGAAACCAAGAGGATCTCTTGTTTTTTCACTCATGCTAGGTATCCATCCAACATCATCATGGGATTAGTCCACATCATGCTAGGTAACTAAGCTATGGATGGAACTTGGGATATGTTTGGGCATTTATTCACGACTATCACTTTTGGTGTTTTCAAAACTTTTGATCTCGTGAAAGGTTTTAAATTGTACTTTATGATGGTTTTCACCGTTGAACATGTCTGGTACTTTTACTAACAAATAAAATATGAATGTTTGCTCAAATCTTATGATTGAAAATCTTTCGTGGTTGCATCCTGTGTTTCCGCCTAGGCGGGGTGTGACAGTTTTGCCTCCTAGGGGTGCTACTGTGGAAACCCCGGGGAATAACAAGTGGAATTTCGATGTAGTGGGTTCGTCATCTGATCAGAGGCAAGTAGGGTATACTAGGAAGCTTCCGAAGTGTAACCAATGTGGATTTCATCAACAAAGTCGTTGTAACAGATGCAAGCTGGTACGACATGTTGCTAAGGACTGTAGAGTCTATCTTCAGCCAGGGCATGCTCGGGCTATTTTTTAGGGGAATCAGGAGTGCTACAATTGAGGTGAAACGGGGCACTTTAGGTGGAATTGCCCACAATTGATTCAGTGTGATGCTGGAGTCAATGAAGGTGGTAGGGGCAACGAAGGTGGCGACCAGAATGCACGTGTCTTGATGATTGGTCCGGGAGAGGCCCGACAGGATCCTGATGCTGATATCGATACGTTTCCTTTTTGACCATTATGCTTTGGTTTTTGTTTTGATTCTTCCACATTTGGGGTTTGCATATTTGTTGCGTTTTGTTTGTGGACTAGACATAGTACCTCCACCTTGAGGGGTTAAAGTACTTGGTTATCTTGTGTCATGTTGTGACGGTTTTCTTTTCAAACTCGTTATGACCATTTTGAATTCTTTGTCACGCCTTTTTATCTCACCAATGTGCCTATGGGGGGATTCGTGGATTCGATGAACCATATTTGCTAACCTTATCCTATTCTTGCTTCTAGGTGCAAGTGGTTTCGTTATTTATCGTGGTGCTTCTGTTTTGGGTCTCGTTCGTGTTTTGACATTACGCGAGGAGGTTATCGCTTATATTTTCGTCAACCTAAAGTCCGTGAGGAGGACTACATCGCCTATGTTTTGGAACCGGGTGCGGTTCGGGTTGTTCTGAAGATCTGAAGACGATTGCTTGTACGGTACCTGGTGCATCGTTTGTACTGATCACAAGAGTCTTCAGCGTATCTTCGATCGGGAGGGGGTTGATCATGTGGCAGTCTGTAGCAGTTACCTCGTATTCATCTTGAGGAAGTGGTTCCTCGGCTTAAGGTACTTGTTTCTATCACCTCTAGTTGTGATTTTTGTATCTTTCCGTGTCCTTGGGGAATCGTTACTTTGAGCATTGGGTGCTCAGTTGGATATGTGTACGGATCGTTTTTCGTATTGTTTGAGTTCATTTTGGTTCATGTTGTGGACCGGAGTTTGTGTTGGGCGCAGGAGACTAGATGGGATCTAGGTAACCTCATTCACTACCTAAGCATATACTTAGGTCGATACTTGTTACTTTGAAGCTGAGTGAATCTCGGGGTGAGATTCCTTCACTAGGGAGATGATGTAGCAACTGGGAAATTTTTCTTTCTTTTCGTCTCCTTCCTTTTTTGCTTCGGGCAATTTTTAGGACAAAAATTCTTTCAACTGGGGGATGACATGACACACGACAAACTCAGGGTAACATTTTTTTAAACATGTAAGTCTACCTTAGCGAAAACATTTACTTAACATACTTGACTAGGTCAGTTAAGCCGGTTTACATTTACGTATTGTCCAGGGTTCAATGATTTGGGGGATCATTGGGGGTAGCATACGCACACACGAGTCTTGGGTCCCGTTGTTGGTGAACTTACGTAGTTGGGTTAAGTGATAAACATGAATTGTTCCATGTATAATGTGCAAGGTGTAAATACGTGTTATTATGGTGCTTATATAATTAGACATACTTAACATATGTTAGGATTGCATGTTCATGTGTTAGAATGTGTTAACATGTGTTAGAACGCGTTTAAACGACGAAACTATAAAGAATTGAATTCCAAGATTCTGGTTCGACCTCATAGGGGTTCGAACGAAGATCCATATGACCCATTCGACCCATGACAAAGTCGATGAACTTTCATTCGACCTTTGAAGGGTGCGAACCAACACTGACTATAAATACCATACTTTGCAACTTTTTCATCATTTCACAAAGCCTAACCGCCCGAAAGTGCTGTCTCTCAATCCCAAACCAGTAGAAAGGTGTTTTTGATCTCGTATTTCAGATCCTAACCTGCAAACACGTCCTATAACATAAACAAGAGAAGATTCAAGGTGTGTTCTTGATCTAAAACCTTTTTAATTAATTTTCATTCATTTTTATCAAACCCTAAGTGTCCAGATCTGATTCAAACATGTTTTCAAGGACAAAAACCTTTCTAAACAACACATTTCCATTAATAATGAGTTTTTCATGCAAAAATACATGTGTTAATAGTGTAAATGATGTGTCATGTATTGTTTGTTGCTTGAAAGATGAGTAGATGATATATTAGTGATATGTAACTGTTTTAGATGATGATTTAGGATTATTATGGGGGTGTAATTGATTATTGATGATGATTCGAACATTTTGGGGGTTTTGTGTTAGATCTAGGGTTTTTTCATGATAATATTGTTGATGATATGATTAGGGGTTGTCATATACATGATAATCTGAGCATAATAGTCTGATTATAAGGTGATTTTGATGAGTTTCCATTTTTGTTAAAGATTGCATGCATTGATGTGACATTTCCATAATTTGCCATTTTGGGTAAGCTATGAAACGGACTGATTTCGGGATATATTTGGTAGGTTTTGTGGGGATAGGTTAGATATAGTTAACTGCTGTGATTGGTGATGTTTCGCGATGTTTTCGGACTGTTTTGATGCAATTTGGTGCGTTTTATTTGTTTTTGCAGCAATTAGGTCGAACGAGAAGTTGGTTCGACCTGTCAGGGGGTCGAACCAACTCATGAAAGGTCGAATGTGCATAAAGGAGGTCGAATCAAGGAAGAAACTTCCCATGCGACCTTTGAATCGGTCGAACCAACCAGGCTTTCTACTGATTTGACCCCACGAATCCATAAATGTGATTTTTGATGCAAATTAGGTGTTTTGTGTGTGATTCTTATGTGTAACCTATATATTCTTGATCAACTAGTGTAACGGGTCACCAACGGGATGAGAATCCATTTTTCCAGCTCAGTGCGGGTATCGCTCTTAACCATTTTTAGGGGTTTGGCATTGTCAGCTACGTGAGAATCCTTGTTTTCCCTGGATAAAAGTGATGCATGTGCGAATCAAGAAACTAATCATTTGATGTGGTGTTGAGGTGTTGGCGTTGAAGAACGCTAGACCTTCCCGCCCAAGCAAGATATCATGATGGTACGTCGCCGGCAAGAGCATGAAGTCGCGCACCTCCGTTCGATCGAGCCAGCCATCTGTCACTGTTATAGGAAATTAGCTCATTGACTGGTACGAGCCTGGCTTTTCATCATCATCAAGTTGTTGAAAATACTAATCATACATGATGTCAGTGCTGCTTCCGCCGTCTAGGAACATGTATCGCGTGCGATAATGTCCAAAGACTACGGTGATGACCAATGGGGCGGTAGAAGATGTGCCGCCGTGGACTTTTGGGAGGATGACATCAGCCTCCTTCCAAGAGTCATCATTTTGTTCTACCCGGAATCGCTTTCCCTGGTGGTGATTGTTTTTTCCGGCCTTGCTCATGTTACATTGGTGGCGCGGTGTGATACCCCGTAATTTCAAGTTCTTACTTTAACTATACTCTAGTTACTTGTACTTACATTCCATGCATTCTACTTAATTAGGGTTAGTTAGTAGAGTCATTCGTTGCACAGTTATAGGTTAATAACTGCATGAAACGGTAATTCGGTGAATTACTGGACTACATATACAAGTAAGGAACCCCGAACGTTGGTGACTTGGGGAAATACAACTATTTTGAACTTACTTGTTAATATTATGTGTTAATACGTGACTATGTGAATTTCCGTGATTAAACGTTAACGGGTCATTAACTGGGATGGGACGGACCGGGATCCAAATATGTATAATGAACGTTTATGTGTATTTTGAATATTAGTATAAAGGATATTATTATTTAGAAGTTGGTAGTATTGTAGGATAAAAGAAAATAAAAATTTGAATATTAGGTCTCCCCGAGGTACGCGGAGGGAAAGGATATTCCAACTCGGCCCGCGAGGTAATTATAAAATCTGATGGGTTCTGGGGGGACACCGCAGTATGCGGGGGAACTGAGAATCCTCCCGCGACCCGCGACGGAGCCAACTACATGGAAAACAAGTGGAAACCTCTTTAAAATGATTTTAAACCTTATTCTTCTCATAAACACAACCCTAATCGTCCTCTACAGCCTAATTACGAAAATATCAAACCCCAAACACCTGCTAAGTCTCAAGAACACCATTCGGGAAGCTTGGAGGCTCTTCGGTTGGTTTATTTTGAAGTGCTTTCGGTATAACATTCAACCTTTTATGTTTTAGTCTTCTCTAATATGTTTTAAAACCTAATAATGAAGTTTGTCTAGGTCTGAAACACTTTTATAAAGATTAAAACTTGATGATTATAATGAGTTAATAGATTAAACAGGATATTATGTGATGATTATTGTATGTATTGCATGATATTGCATGTTCTTGATGTTTAGACTTCTAGAGCTTATGATTGATGATCTTTAGCATGTACTTTGTAAGGTTTTGATCATGTTATGTCTTGTGAATGTTGTATGATGATTTTTGGGTGTTGTTGATCGATTATATGCGTATATGAGTAGTTTTAATTGGAGTTTATGCATGTTTAAAATCTGGACAGAATGTTAAAGTCGATTTGTAGGCTCTGTAACGTGGCCTCAAAATGTTTGTTTTGATGATTTCTTTGAGTGAACATGTTATACAAGGTCTTAGCTTTTCGTAATGGGTAAAATTATCTGATTTGGGCGTTTTTGGTATGTTTTGGGAATTTTCTTTGGTTAAAGGTCTAATCCGATTTTCGGATTAATAATTTGTGTCAACTTTAAGCGATCATAACTTGAGGTTTACAAATAGTTAGATTATGAAATTTGGACAGTTGGTTGACATTGGAAAAACTTGACTTTTCCATGTGGGTTCATCCCGTTAGGATGAATACAAAATTTTTGGGAATTTTTCTTCTAATCTGATCTGTTGTGATTACTTTCTGGACATAGTTGTATTGTATGATTTTTCATAATTTTTGTGTATGGTTTTGTGTGACACCCGGCAAACTCCGGTAACTAACTTTTCGAAAACTTAGTAAGTCTACCTTAGCGAGTCGCACATACGTTACACATAACAAGGTCGGTCGAGTCGAGTCGCACATCATTAGGGTTTTAACACACGCAAGTCTCGAGTCCCGGGAATTGGTGAACGAGTGTGAACGTGTTTATTTCCATGTATTATGTGTTTATAATCATTATGTGACTTGTCGGTATGTGAAAACATGTTAACGTATGTTAAAACGGAGTTTAACGCGCAAAATACCATGCATCAGACCCTGAAGGCGATTAGGATGACCTAATTGCCTTCATGAGGGCGATTAGCCTATGTTATAGGCGATTGGGCAATGTCTATAGGCGATTATGGGGCTAATCGCCTATAGTGAAGGCGATTAGCAGCCCTAATCGCCTGATAAAGCTGCATAATCGCCTATAAGGTACCTGACGACTAGAAACGTCTATAAATACCACCCTTGAGCTCCAAAACACCATTTATGCAACCCTAGCCGTCCCATAACCCTTACCAACACACAAACACTCTCTGGAACTCGTTTTTACATCAAAACAACCATTTCCAAGCTTATTCCATCAATTTCTCTTGAATCCAAGGTGTGTTCTTCAAACCCAAACCTTTAAATGATTATATTTTACTCCCTACACGTCCAGACCTGACTTATAAATGTTTTTGTCTTTGAAAATCCATTTAAAACCGTTTTTAAACAAACCCTCACCTTTATGTGTGTTATATGTGTTATTTGTGATTAAAGGTAGGATTTTTAGGTTTAAAACATGATTGTTTTTGTGTTATTATGATGTTTATGCCTGTTACAAGTTAGTATGATGATGTCCTAGGAGTTTGAATGGTTTTGGTTGTGTATTGTTGATACTTGATGTTTTGACCCATTTGAAGGATTTTGAATGATTAAGGATGATATGAGATGTGTTGTTGATGGTTTGATGTTAGGGTTTGCTCTAGGATGATGTTAGAATAGTAGGATGCTATCGGACAACGTGGTTATGTGATTAAATCCGGATATTTGCTATTTAGGGCAAGTTCTTGCATGTTGATGTGATGTTTACATGTTAAGTTGCTATTTTGGGAAAACGCTCGCATTCGGGACTGTTAGAACGATGAAAACTTAGGGGTTTTGCTTGAAATATGTTTGTTAATGTGTTAGGATGATTATTGGGTGTTTAAACACGTTTCGGATCTGATTTGGAGGGTTAAACGCGCGAAAAACCGTATCAGCTGTGCTATAGGCGATTGGGGATCCTAATCGCCTATGCTATAGACGATTGGGAGCCCAATCGCCTGAATAGAGGGCCTAATCGTGTATAGGTAGGCGATTGGGATCATAATTGCCTTCATTTCATGCAATTGTGATCCTAATTGCCTTCATTTCATGCAATTGTGATCCTAATTGCCTTCATTTCATGCAATTGTGATCCTAATCACTAGTTAAGCCCTGAATTGCATACCTTATGACCATAATCGCCTGAAATGCATGTGGATAGCCCTAATCGCATATAATAGGGGGCGATTAGCCTCTGTAATTGCCTGTTGACCATCCCTAATCACATGTTGACTTTCCTAATTGCATGCTAAGTTCCTAATCGCGTGTAATGCTGTTATAAGTGTATTTTGACGTTCTGAAACCCAATTTAACACCTAGGAACATGATAGGAACCCCGTGACATACCTAGTAACATAGTAACACGTGTTTGGACTTGTTTGTACGTTATTTGACCTATGTGTTAGAATCGTTGAACTTTAACGCATGTTAAGTACTAAGTTGCATGATTTGTGTATGTGTGGATATGAGATGAACATGGGGAGTCTCGGGTCACCAATGGGATGTCGAGTCTTGTACACTTGGTCGGTTTAACAGTCAACGTGTTTTCAAACGAACCTGGTTATGGTCTGGACACTTGGGGAGTATTTGGCCTGCGGGTCAATGGTTCGGGTACTCATATGCATTCGATGATAGGTTGCCGATACTAGGGCTGTCATTTGCATTGTCTGTGGTTTATTAGAAGAACGCAATCTAAGGTGAGTTCATGGCCCCACTCTTTACTGGTTTTGTTTTCGGGGGAGAAAACATGCTGAGTACTGGTATTCATAAAACGTGTGTCAAATTACGTTTTCGTATTCATAAAAGGTGTGTCAACTTACGTTTTCGTATTCATTTAAGGCGTGTCAACTTACGTTTTCGTATCCACAAAAGCTGTGTCAACTTACGTTCTCGTATTCATAAAAGGTGTGTCAACTTATGTTTTCGTATTCATAAAACTTATGATTTGCTAAGTACTCGTATTGGTAAAGCTTACAAGGTAGTCGTTGGTTACTATATGGTATTACGTTTTGGTATTCTTGAATTCTTTATGTGTTGGAGTATTCCTTTGGGTTGCTATGCGATTTGTTAAAGTCCCGGGGAAAACCATGAATGTGCGGTGGTTGCACAACGGGGGAAATAGGGATAGATCTATTTGGGCGTGACCAGCCCCACTCATCGGCTTGGAGCGTCGGACGGGTGCATGTTGTCTCTTAGAGTATTCTTGTATTCTTGTATTCTTGTATTCGGGCAGGTAGTATTCTTGTATGCATGTATGCGTGTCCAGTAATGGTTTTCCAATCGTAGTAGCGACAGGTATTCATTTTGGATGGCATTCTTTGAGTAGTATTCTCTTGGTCGGTTTACGTATGGTTTGGTCTACTTTGGAATATTCTTTGGAACTAACTAAGTTGCTTTTCACAAAAACCTGTGAACTCACCAGCATTATATCTTGACGTTTTTAGCATGTTTTTCTTAGGTCGTTAAGGTAGCAGCATCGGACTTAGGCGCACGGAGTCTCGCTTGGCGTCTAGGAGTTTAGTTTCATGTTTTCAGTACTTTCAGACTTCAGTCACGTTGTTTAAAGTTGTAATCAAGATTTTAAAAAGCTTCCGCTGTTTGTTTATGTTATGAAACTAAATGTTTTTATTTTGCGTATTTTATCATATAGTGTTGTTTATTATGACCGTTGACTTGGATCCTGGTGTGTCACACGCCTCGCGGTAGAACTCCGCAGGTGGAAATTTGAGGGTGTGACAGAATGGTATCAGAGCCAATGGTTATAGTGAACTAGGACTGCATGTAGAGTCTAGACTATAGCCGAGTCTCACACACTAGACGGTCACATACATTTGAATCGTGTCTTTTGGTAAACATACTAACCTTGTTAGGGTGTCGGTATCCTTACAACACAGTGTCACATTACCTATCTCATCCTTGGTTATTTCTAGCTTCACATTATCTTCTTCTTCGGGTTTACAGTCTAGGGAACTTGTTTGTCGATTTTTTGAGTTGGTTATATCTTCCTAAGATGTGGGTATCGGGTGACTTGAGGTTCGAGCTCGGGGCACGCCTTAAGGACCATGTAGAGCAATTTATCATTTCGGGTGCACGAAATCATAAGTTGAAATGCATGGAAGACTTGGTGGATCTCGTGTTGGGATTAATGGTCACATTGGACCCATCATGGACTTCTCATATTCTCTTGGTTTAGCGTTGGTGATGGGTCTGAGTGTTTGTTTCTTGCCTTTCTTAGAAGATGTCTGGAATTCGCGGTGGACGTAGAGGCGGTGCTCGTACTGGTGGACACAATGGTGGCGGAGGTCGTGGAGGTGTGAACCTAACCCAGAAGGATCTGAACAACTTACTGCAGGCTGCCTTTCAGGCAGGACACAATGCTCATGGCGGTGAGTTGATCCTATCAGTTTTGCCTCGTTGTGAGCATGGTATCCTTCTTTCGTGGTTTTCTTACGTGTTTCGTTTAAGGTGGTGTTGTTAACGCATCCCCAGTCATGTGCACGTACAAGATGTTTCGGGACTGTATGCTCCATGATTTCTCTGGCACTGAGGGGGCTGTGGGTTGCTCAAGTGGCTGGAGAAGGTGGAGTCGGTATTCTTGATGTGTAACTGTCTTCCTGAGGATCGAGTCAAGTATGCTGCCGCGCTCTTCCAGGATGTTGCTTTGACCTGGTGGAACTCTACTACTCGGAACATGGGTTTGGGGGAAGCTTACGCCATGCCATGGGAGAACATTGTTCAGCTCTTGAAGAGGGAGTACTGTCCTAGGGAGGAGATCCAAAAGTTGGAACATGAGGTTTGGAACCTCAAGATGGTTGGTTCGGATATAGAGGAGTACACTGTGAGGCGTAACGAGTTGGCAGTGCTGTGTCCTGACTTGCACACACCAGAGTATAGGAGGATTGAGCACTACATTTCAGGGCTTGTACCAGAGGTAGCAGGGTTGGTGGCTGCGGGCAATCTCCCCACTTATGCAGAGGTGGTTCGATCGGCTCACAGGATGACGAATCTGAAGGTGAATGAGGGTATCTTGCCCGCCCGAGGTTCGAATGTCAAGGCTCCTGAAGGTAACAAGCACAAGTGGGATAGTGTTGGGAAAGGTTCTGTGCCAGCTGCATCTCAACAGGGTAAGAGATTTGATGTTGGGGGTTCTTCTTCTTCGGGTTCTAAACAGGATGGTTATGCTGGGAAGCTCCCGAAGTGTAATCATTGTGGACTTCATCATGTGGGCGATTGTGATAAGTCCCGCTGCCACCGGTGTCAACGATTTGGCCATCATGCTAAGGATTGCAGGGTCGTTTTACAACCACAACCAATTCAGGCCGCTGCTCATGTCCCTGCTCTTCAGGGAACTCCGGGAATGCAAGGTTGTTACAATTGTGGTGAAGCAGGGCATTTCAAGCGAAATTGCCCAAAGCTGAATCAGGGGGAGGCAAGTACGGCAAGGAATGGTGGAAACAGCAAAGGCGGAGGTGTAGCTGCTCGTGCTTATGTTATTGGGGCTAGGGAGAACCAGGAGGACCCGGACACTGTTACCCGTACGTATTCTTTCTTATGTCTTGTTACGTTTGGTTCTACTTTTATCCGCATTGCTGTGTGTTCGTGTTTTCGGGTGTTTTCTTTGTGGTTTGGTCTCTACTTCTCATTCTTTGGGTCGATGAGCGTCCTTTGGGGATGCTACTTGGACGGTACCAGTGGGTTAGTTATACCGATCATAGTAGTCTCCAGTAGGCCTTCGATCGGGGGGGGGTCTCTAGCCTTGTATTCGCATTTGGGGAAGTGGTTTCCCGGTTGTTACTGTCGCGTTTTGATTCATGACTTTCACTCGTTGAACTTTGGGGAAACGTTACTTGGGCACACACAGGGGTCGACACTCATCACTGTTGAGGCCGAAAGTATCTCGGGGCGAGATTCCTTTCAACAGGGGGATGATGTGACGACCTGGAAATTTTTTCTTCTTATTTGTCTTCTCTCTTCGACTTTGGGAAATTTTCGGGACGAAAATTCTTTCAACAGGGGGATGATGTGACACCCGGCAAACTCCGGTAACTAACTTTTCGAAAACTTAGTAAGTCTACCATAGCGAGTCGCGCATACGTTACACATAACAAGGTCGGTCGAGTCGAGTCGCACATCATTAGGGTTTTAACACACGCAAGTCTTGAGTCCCGGGAATTGGTGAACGAGTGTGAACGTGTTTGTTTCCATGTATTATGTGTTAATAATCATTATGTGACTTGTCGGTATGTGAAAACATGTTAACGTATGTTAAAACGGAGTTTAACGCGCAAAATACCATGCATCAGACCCTGAAGGCGATTAGGATGACCTAATTGCCTTCATGAGGGCGATTAGCCTATGTTATAGGCGATTGGGCAATGTCTATAGGCGATTATGGGGCTAATCGCCTATAGTGAAGGCGATTAGCAGCCCTAATCGCCTGATAAAGCTGCATAATCGCCTATAAGGTACCTGACGACTAGAAACGCCTATAAATACCACCCTTGACTTCCAAAACACCATTTATGCAACCCTAGCCGTCCCATAACCCTTACCAACACACAAACACTCTCTGGAACTCGTTTTTACATCAAAACAACCATTTCCAAGCTTATTCCATCAATTTCTCTTGAATCCAAGGTGTGTTCTTCAAACCCAAACCTTTAAATTATTATATTTTACTCCCTAAACGTCCAGACCTGACTTATAAATGTTTTTGTCTTTGAAAATCCATTTAAAACCGTTTTTAAACAAACCCTCACCTTTATGTGTGTTATATGTGTTATTTGTGATTAAAGGTAGGATTTTTAGGATTAAAACATGATTGTTTTGTGTTATTATGATGTTTATGGCTGTTACAAGTTAGTATGATGATGTCCTAGGAGTTTGAATGGTTTTGGTTGTGTATTGTTGATACTTGATGTTTTGACCCATTTGAAGGATTTTGAATGATTAAGGATGATATGAGATGTGTTGTTGATGGTTTGATGTTAGGGTTTGCTCTAGAATGATGTTAGAACAGTAGGATGCTATCGGACAACGTGGTTATGTGATTAAATCCGGATATTTGCTATTTAGGGCAAGTTCTTGCATGTTGATGTGATGTTTACATGTTAAGTTGCTATTTTGGGAAAACGCTCGCATTCGGGACTGTTAGAACGATGAAAACTTAGGGGTTTTGCTTGAAATATGTTTGTTAATGTGTTAGGATGATTATTGGGTGTTTACACACGTTTCGGATCTGATTTGGAGGGTTAAACGCGCGAAAAACCGTATCAGCTGTGCTATAGGCGATTGGGGATCATAATCGCCTATGCTATAGGCGATTGGGAGCCCAATCGCCTGAATAGAGGGCCTAATCGTGTATAGGTAGGAGATTGGGATCATAATTTCCTTCATTTCATGCAATTGTGATCCTAATTGCCTTCATTTCATGTAATTGTGATCCTCATTGCTTTCATTTCATGCAATTATGATCCTAATCACTAGTTAAGCCCTGAATTGCATACCTTATGCCTGCTACGTTCCTAATCGCGTGTAATGCTGTTATAAGTGTATTTTTGACATTCTGAAACCCGATTTAACACCTAGGAACATGATCGGAACCCCGTGACATACCTAGTAACATAGTAACACGTGTTTGGACTTGTTTGTACGTTATTTGACCTATGTGTTAGAATCGTTGAACTTTAACGCGTGGACGATTGATTTTTACTATTCTAGTATTTATATATATTCATATAATGACTTTTATTTTATCGTTGTGATACTTGAGAACCGTTTGACTTATGTTTGGATTATTCTTGATATTATTATTATTATCTTTCGATTACCTTATCTTATCCTCGCATCTATCATTCATGTCATATTCTAGTTTACTTGTACTGTGTGAACGATTGTATGTGGGACAAATTATTGTTTTCTCATGGTTATAGTGTAACTGTAGAATTGCCATGGTGGGAAGAGGTCACGGTAGAGGAAATATCAACATGACGCAAGAGGAGCTGAACACACTTATCAATGACAAGGTGGTTGCAGCCCTCGCAGCTTAGCAAGCTTGTAACGCCACTTCGCTCTACCATCTTTCCTTAGACTCTAGCGTTAAGCTCTCTATCTCATTCGTGACTTTCGTTTTTTGTGCTTAGGCCAACCTACTCATCACCCTCCAGTTTGTACCTACAAGTCATTCATGGATTGCAAGCCTCGGAACATTGAAGGATCTGAAGGAGCAGTCGGGCTATTGAGTTGGTTCGAAAAGTTGGAATCATGTGTTGCCATGTGTAACTGCCCGCCAGCTGACAGGGTTAAATATGCCACTGCTACACTTGAGAATGCGGCATTATCCTGGTGGAATGCTCGATAACAGATGCTAGGTGTTGAGGTGGCCAATGCTACACCTTGGGCAGATTTCAAGGAACTGATGAAGGAGGAGTATTATCCTCGGGATGAGGATCAGAAGTTGGAGACTGAGTACCTTAACCTGAAGATGGTGCGGTCGGAGATTGAGAGTTATACTACTAGGTCGCATGAGCTGGCGACAATGTGCCCAAATTACTCTACTCCACTCTACAAACGTATTCAGCTATACATCAAGGACTTGGCGCCTCAGATCAAGGGAATGGTCACCGCTGCAAATTCCAACAACATTCAGCAGGTAATTCGTATGGAACACTAGCTGACTTATCAGAAGTGGGAGAATGTGTCTGGCAAACTCCCAAGCAATGGTAATCCGCAGCAACAGCAGAATAGGAAGCATGACAGTCACAACAGCGGCATCAACCGCAATCAGTCGCTGGGTGGTTATCCGGGACATCGTCCCAAGTGCACTAAGTGCAACTACCACCACTCAAGGCCATGTAACATGGTTAAGTGTGATCATTGTGGTAAGATGGGGCATATACAGAGAGACTGTAGGGTCAATGTTAAGGGGAATCCACCAGCACCACAACAAGGCCAGCAACAGAAAAATGGTAAAGGGTGTTTTCAGTGTGGGAGTGATGGTCACTTCAGGAGGGACTGTCCACAGCTGAATGGGAATGGTAACAACAATAACGAGGGTAACAATAACAATGGTATTACTTACAAGTGGGTAGATGCCTAAGAATATGCTTTTCAATTGTTAAAGGCAAAGCTTTGCAGTGCATCCATACTATCGCTACCTGAGGGAACCGAGGACTTTGTGGTGTACTGTGATGCGTCTATCCAAGGGTTAGGGTAAGTATTGATGCAGCGTGATAAGGTGATCGCGTAAGCTTCACGTCAATTGAAGGTTCATGAGAAGAATTACACCACCCACGACTTGGAACTAGGAGCGGTGATTTTTGCTCTAAAGATTTCGAGGCATTATCTCTATGGGAGAAAGTGTACAATCTTTACTGATCGCAAGAGCCTCAAACACATATTGGCTCAGAAGGAGCTGAACACGCGACTGTGTCGATGGGTCGAGCTTCTGAATGATTATGACTGTGCCATCAAATATCATCCAGGGAAAGCTAATGTAGTAGCGGATGCCCTTAGTCGTAAGGAAACGAAACCCAAACGGATGTGAGCTTTGCAACTTAGTATTCATTTTAATCTTCCTGATAAGATACGTGAAGCCCAGGGCGAGGCTTTGAAAGAAGAAAACATCGGACTTGAGACATTGCATAGTGCGCATAAACACCTGGAGTTGAGGACAGATGGTCTTCAGTATTTCATGATTCGAGTCTGGATTCCAGGTTTTGGAGATCATAGACAACTTGTGCTCGATGAGGCTCACACCTCTCGTTATTCGGTACATCCTGGTTTGGATAAAATGAACCAAGATCTCAAAACTCTTTACTTGTAACACCACTCCAATGGCGGAAACACGTGGCGCGACGTTCGGAGTGTATTAAACCAAGATTAACACAAACTACAAGTTATTAAGAAAAGGATCATTTATTTATATGTCGAAAAGTAGTTTTAAGTTTCACATACATATTTTAACAACCATAGTTTAAAACAAAAGTTAAGGTTTCTCAACTATATCCCAGCCCGTGGAAAATAAGAGCGAAACCCCCCAAAAGATTCCGACGCTTGTATAATCCCTAGCGCCCTATCCATGTGAACTTCCTGCAATCAGTTACCTGAAAGATATGTTAAAAATCCTCAATATATAAATATTGGTGAGTTCACAGGTTTTAATTTACAAATCATTTTAACAACAACATTTTTGGGAAAAAACACAAGTAGTGACCATTATAGGAGTTGCAAGTTCCTACAATCTATTTGAGCCCATACCCAAACCAAGACTAATATTGCCTCGCTTATAGTTGTCACACGGAAAATAACAACTTAGTTCAGAATACGTGCACCCCTGGCATACACAGTTGCATAAATCGACGTTATCGATTAGGGGTGGGCCTTGTCAGGCACCAATAGTAGTATCCAAATATTCCTTTGGTTTTCTATTTCATACATAGACACGAATAAATGGTTACAGTAACGGGGACTCACCCCGTGTGGCGAACAACAAACTCAAGTATTCGACATATCACCTATTTGCCTAACATATCTTTCCCCCGAAAAGTAAAAATAGTAAAATGGGGAAATGAAAATCACCTCAAGCAAAGTATGCAAATCCAATAAAGAGAATAGCTCGTCCGGGTTCAAATACCTACAATGTTCTAGACGTATAAATCACTAAGTCTAAAATGCGTGTGTTTCGGCAAGTTGTACGCCCAACTCCCAACACCACTATTTAGTTCAACTCACCATTTAATTAAACATGTATCATAGGTTCGTTGGTGATGGATTACCCTTGATATAAGTTATACTTATACTCTTGTATTAATTAACTTGTTTTACTTCATTATCGACTCGACTCACCTTACCGTATAATTATTTTCCCATTAAATAGTTATAATAGGATCTTGTCGATCGATGATACATTTTCGACACTTGACTCGACTCACTTTACCGTGTATTAACTTTCCCATTAAATTAATATACTAGGATCTTGTCGGCTTGATAACATATTTTATATTGTCAAGTTCGTGGGCTTGTTTTAAAGGTGAAATCTTGTAGATTATTTACGTTAATTTTCCCATGAATAAATTTTCAACACTTAGGAAAGTGTCATGTATTTTCATCCAAGTTATATATTTTAGTTCATAAAATATATGTTTTCATTTCCACATTTAGACGTAATAACATATATACGTATCTTGTAAGAAGTAATACAATATATACTTATTCATCCGTTTTTACATTTAGTCCGTTAACACGTCGTGATATAAATACGTTACATTGGTCACTTGTACTTATATTTTTTCATGTCCCAA
The DNA here is from genome assembly GCA_032199755.1 of Ambrosia artemisiifolia. Classification (NCBI taxonomy): domain Eukaryota; kingdom Viridiplantae; phylum Streptophyta; class Magnoliopsida; order Asterales; family Asteraceae; genus Ambrosia; species Ambrosia artemisiifolia. The sequence continues at coordinate 30,778,093 of CM063521.1, forward strand.
AATACAAAAATTGTTTATATATATTTTTGTAGGAATAAACACTTGTCGTCGAGATATTATTTTTCCTACTTCCAAAATATATACTTCAACATGTTTTTCTTGAAATTAATCAATCTTTAATTTCTACATATTTTACCTGAAACATTATAAATAACATTTTTAATTTCAAAGGCAAGACTTGATTATTTATAACAAAATACTCCAACACTTTTGTATTCCCATATATACAAAAGTGTTCATTTCTACAAAATTTTACCAAGTTTTTAAGTTACCAAATTTTTATAAAAACCTTTGTTTTTATATTTTTCTAACATGTTTGGTAACCTATGTTTTTATAAAACCTTATTTTATAAAAAATAAATTTTATACAAAGATACATTTTTGTATGTTAACTAACTTTTTACAAAACAACCTTGGAAAGTTAACACCTTCCGTTTTTAACACCTAACTTTCTAAAGTCACATTTTTAGATCTAAGTTTCTAAAGTGTCATTTTATACCCCTTAACTTTTAATGTTACAAAATTATTCCTTTAACTATCAAAAAGTTAATTTTTCTACCGAGATCTTTCAAAAATGGCAATTTTACACAAAACTAGTAAACTTGTTTTTATCAACTTTATCAAAATTACTTATTATTATGTTCCAACACTAATAATAGTCCAATATAGTCTTATTATATTTGGTGTGTTAAGTCCATAGTGTCCAATATGTCCATTTTTGAGTTTTAAAGTTAGTGTCTTTAAAGATGTAGTTTTTATATCTTGTAACATTTTTAAGTTCCATCATATTATTATGTTTTAAAAGGGTATATTATGATGATTAGAACCACTTTTAAGCATGTTCAAGTTATTTTTATAAAAACTACACAAAACATCTTCTAACACATGTGTATGTGAACTTATAAAAACTATAAAAACACTAACATTTTTCATGTAAACTTTTGACCTTGATGGTGGTTTTATAAACATTTGTTAAACTTATAAAAACATGTATTATCTCATGATAAAAAGCTTAGTTAAACATTATGCTAAAACTTTTAACATGTGTAAGATTATGTTAACTTTTTAAACTAACAAAAACATTAATAATCTTGTCATAAACTCACGGCCTACATATAATTTTTAACATTCCCATTTTAGTCTTGTTAATCATATATTTCATTATGTGAGAGTTTATTATCCTCACCCATGTACAACTTGATTCTAACACATGTTAACTAAAAACAAACATAAATTAGAAGCAAGATTAAGAAACTTACAACTAGCACAAGGCTAGGGAAGACTCAAAACTCAAGTGGAAGGAGGTTTATGTGTGCCTTCAAATGGTTAAGCTCCAAGTTTCTTGTGCACACTTCATCAGGGTATGGAAAGGAATGATTTTTGTGAGTTTTTGATTCAAAAACAAAAATGAATATGGATGTTGGAGTGTTGGCCGTGGATTTTTGGAGAAGAAAGGAAGTGTTTTTTGTTTGAAATGTCAGTGATATTAGGCATGTGTTTATTCTTATAAAAAGATCAACTTTTGTACTTAGATGTGACAAATCTTAAAGCATGCTTTCTTTATCATCATTTTGTAAAGTCCATGAGGCAACACTAGGGTGTCTTAGACACCTCTAAAATCAGCCTAAAAAAGTGTGGTGGGACCCACTTATGTTTCTGTAATTATCATGTAACAATTTAGTTAAAACCTAACTAGTTCGGTTAGGGTTTTCGGGTTTTAATCGCGTGTTTTTTACAAGCTATTCTGAACATATATTCGACTCCCAATTACCCTTAAACATATTTTATTTTAGGCATTGGTAAGTTATTCAGGCTTCTATTGGGTGAATTTATAAGTTTTGCGCGTATCGAGTGCGATACGCGAACTTTATTCATTATCGGGAGATTTGTGTTTGGAGTTTCCTCATATGGTTTTGGGGTTCCAAAACACATAATATTTCATGGAAATTCCCTTTATTTCATAACCCGGGCATTCGGATCTTTTTCGGTTAATTAACCGTTATCGGGTAATCACCAACGTCTGTTTCGGACAAGTTTGATTGCACACGATTTCATCGTGCTTCAACATTAAGCATGTGCATTCCTATGCATCTTATGGGGAATTTGCTGTTCTCTAGGACTTAGTTAAACAATTAACACAAAATTGCTCTTAATTACGTTAATTACGCATTAATTAATTAGTACAGAATTACCTTAATTTTGCCGGTTGTCACATTCTCTCCCCGTTAGGAGAATTCCGTCCCGGAATTCACCTCAAGTTCTTTGGCTCAGGGGTCTTCTCAATTATAGCAGGATATTTGCGCTTCATTTGATCCAATCTCTCCCACGTGTATTCTGGACCACGTTTGGCATTCCATCGCACTTTGACCAACTTGATCCTACTACGCCTAAGCTTCTGAACCTTCCAGTCAGTCACTTCAACTGGTTCTTCGTAAAGTGAAGCTTATCGTCAATGTGGATTTCATCGGCAGGGATAATAAAGGTCTCATCGGACAGACAATTTTTCTGATTTGACACATGGAACGTGTCATGTATCCCGTTAAGCTCTTGCGGCAGCTTGAGCTTGTAAGCCACGAAGCCTACTCTTGCCAATATTTCAAAAGGACCAACGTATCGAGGGTTCAATTTTCCGAGCTTCCCAAAACGTGCAACACCTTTCCAAGGTGAAACTTTCAATAAAACGCTATCACCAACTCGAAATTCGAAAAGCTTACGCCTCATCTCCGCATAACTTTTCTATCGGTAGTGGGCCGCCTTGAGACGTTCCTTTAGCAGAAAGATTTTATCGGTAGTCTCTTGGACGATTTCGGGCCTAGTAAGTTGTTTTTCTCCAATTTAAGCCCAACATAATGGAGATCTACACTTACGTCCATATAGAGCTTCAAATGATCCGGCTTGGATACTCGTATGATAACTATTATTGTACGCGAATTCCACGAGTGGCAAGTGCATGTCCCAATTACCACCGAAATCGATTGCACATGCTCGTAACATATCCTCCAATGTTTGGATGGTCCGTTTAATTTGACCATCGGTTTGGAGGCGCTATACGGTACTCATATCTAGGCGAGTACCTAGGCCATCATGTAAGCTTTGCCAAAACCTTGAGGTGAAACGACTATCTCTATCAAAGATGATAGAGATAGGCACACCATGTTTAGATACCACTTCCTTGATATACATGCGAGTCAATTTTTCCAATTTATCCGTTTCGCAGATTGGAAGGAAGTGTGCGGACTTTGTCAATCGATCAACAATCACCCAAATCATGTCATGGCCGCTCGATATCTTGGGCAATTTAGTAATGAAATCCGTGGAAATTTGTTCCCATTTCTATTCAGGATTTTCTGGTTGTTGGAGTAAACCAGACAGCCTTTGGTGTTCGGCTTTAACTTTGGAACAAGCTAGGCAACGGGCAACATAAGCCGCTATGTCTCTCTTGAAATTCGGCCACTAATAATGTTCCTTCAAGTCATGGAACATTTTATCCGCACTGGGATGAACGGAATATCGAGAGCTGTGAGCTTCGGCCAATACTAGCTCACGTAAACCACCATATAAAGGTACCCAAACTCTATTCATGAAATATAGAGCTTGATCTGCCTTAGGCTCCAATGAACCAACCATTCCTCGAAGTATTTCCTTCCTTACATTGTCGGGCTTAAGTGCATTATTCTGGGCCTCGCGAATCGGGTCCGTCAAATTCGTGTGAATAGTCAAACCCAAGGAGCGACACGTAATGTCTTAGCCCATTACTTACGACTTAAGGCATCCACTACGACGTTCACCTTACCGGGATGGTATTTTATTTCACAGTCATAATCGGTCAACAACCCAACCCATTGCCGTTGTCGCATATTCAAGTCCTTTTGATCAAAAATGTGTTGCAAACTCTTGTGATCAGTGAAGATCGTGCACTTAGTGCCGTAGAGATAATGCCTCCAAATTTCGAGAGCGAATACCACCACACCTAATTGCAAATCGTGTGTGGTGTAATTCCTCTCATGGACCTTTAATTGTATGGAAGCATATGCAATCACTTTTTCTCGCTGCATCAACATGCAACCCAATCCTTGATACGAAGCATCACAGTAGACCACAAAACTTATCCTTCAACAATTGGACAGCCGACTCTTGCTTTTCAGTCCACTCCAACTTTTTATCCTTTTGGGTAAGCATGGTCAAGGACTGTGCTATCTTAGAAAAATTCTCGATGAATCTTCTATAGTAACCCGCAAGGCCAAGAAATTGTCGAACTTCACCTGGAGTTTTGGGCGCCTCCCAATTTTTGATTGCCTCGATCTAGGCGGGATCAACATTTATGCCTTTCTCATTCACCACGTGACCTAAGAAATGAACCTCTCGAATCCGGAAGTCACATTTCGAGAATTTGGCATATAGCTTCTCCTTGCGCAATAATTCCAAAATCAAACGAAGGTGATTTTCATGATCCTTCTTGGTGAAAGAATAGATCAATATATCATCAATGAAAACGATCACTAATTTATCCATGTAAGTCTTACACACACGATTCATCAAGTCCATAAAACTGCAGGAGCGTTGGTTAGGCCAAACGGCATCACCAAGAACTCATAATGACCGTAACGAGTACAAAAAGCAGTTTTTGGTACATCCTCCTCTTGGATACGAAGTTGATGGTAACCGGATCGTAAATCGATCTTGGATTAAAAGCTAGATCCTTGGAGTTGATCAAACAAGTCGTCGATCCTGGGGAGAGGATAACGATTTTTAGTGGTTAACTTGTTCAATTCACAATAATCGATGCACACACGAAAAGTGCCATCTTTCTTCATCCAGTAATTGATTGGATAGTTCCTGCATTTCCGATGGAGCTAAGCAATATGGCGATCGCGCTACAGGAGCAGCTCCAGGAACGAGATCAATACGAAATTCGACTTGTCGAGGAGGTGGCAACCCCGACAAATCTTCAAGGAACATATCAGGAAAGTCCCTCACAATTGGAATATCTTCAAGTTTCCGCTCGTCAGCTTTCTTATCCACCACATGTGCCAAGAATGCAAAAAGACCCTTCCGCAAGCACTTCTGAGCCTTCATGCAAGTAATAATCCTCAATGGCGTTCCACGCCTTTCTCCTTGTATCGAAAGAGTTTCGCCACTCGCAAAAGGAATTTGAATTATTTTATCATCGCAAACAATGACCGCGCGATGTGTAGATAACCAATCCATACCTACTACTTCGTCAAAACTACCCAAGACTACCGGTAAGAGATCAATACTAAACTCGTGCCCACAAAGATCCAACTTACAATCTTTCGCCACTTCACTCGTTTCTATGGTTTTACCATTAGTCAGTTCTATAGAATAAGGTGTATCTAGCTTACTAGTTTTCAACAATAGTGATCGCTTAAAACCAACAGATACGAAGCTAAAATCGGCACCGGTATCAAATAAAACAGAAGCATAATGGTTGTTAAGGGGGAACGTACCGGTGACCACGTTAGGGTCTTGGCGTGCATCACCAGCACATATAAAAAATGCCTGTCCGCGTGCCTGGTTGTTCAGCTTTGGGCACTCCCTCTTCCAATGATCAAGTGATCCACATGCAAAGCATGGCCTTGCTTCTCAAGTCTTGGGCGCTCCGGCCCTACAATTCTAAGCTTTGTGCTCCGTACGGCGGCACTTCCAGCAAGCAACATCATTTTTCTTCCCCTGATTTCCTGTGTTCCTCTCGTTCGCCTGACCCATAGCAACATACCCTTTTCCTTTCTTGCTTTGGTTCCCAGATGACCCATCCTTCTTTCCCTCATTCCTTTTTCGCTACCCAAACCAATAGCGATTTGATCGCTCAGTAGAACCTGGACCAGAACCCGAATTCTTTCCCTCTGCACCCTTCTCATCAGAAATCTTCAAACCAGAAACCTTTCTTACCAATGTGCTCATACGGATGGCATCCTTAGTGAGACTCAAGGCAAGGTCAATAGCCTCGCACATGGTAGTAGGCTTTGATGATGTGACCATGCTGCGAATCTGGGGTGCCAACCCAAAGAGGTACCTCTCAATCTTCTTGCTTTTCGGCGTAACCAACCGGGAACCAATCTGGAGCGATCATTAAATCTGGACGTGTAACCAGCAATGTTCGAACCGATCATAGTAAGATTCCAGAACTCAGATTCAAGTTTTTGGATTTCGCTTGTGGGGCAGTACTCACGGATCATGAGTTCTTTCAGCTCTAACCAGGATAGGTAGTATGCAGCATTGTCGCTCAAAGATTGGACCTAGCTATTCCACCAAGTCAGAGCATAATCAAGAAACAAATTGGTAGAGTACATCACGATTTGCCTGGGAGTGGAGCCACTGATGCAAATGACCGCTTCAGTCTTCTCAAACCACTTAACTAGGCCAACGGAGCCTTCAGTCCCATTGAAATTGATGGGTTTACAGTCTAAGAATGCCTTGAGCGTGCAACCACGCTCACGAGAAGCAATTTCTGAAATAATACGAAGATATTTTATTACGTGAAAGAAGCATCGAGACAACATCCCGACATTTCACTCCATTTTAAATCACTTACCAATGGGGTACTGATCACGGCGATCACTCCAAGTACGGTCTCCTGATCCGTCAGTGCATGTCGTATCTCGTTCCGCTATCGATCGTGCGATTCGTTCAGAGATCATCTGCTCCAACTCGGCAGGGGTCGTGGGTAAACCTTCATGGCTGGAGTTACTCCTTATCGCAGGTGCCATTAACTTCAATAACGAATATTAAAGGTTAGTCCGACGAACATTCATCCAATTATTGTCACGCACAATACACAAGTAACATCACAACGCATATATAATCGATAACATATCATCACAATACTCATCATATTTTACAATAATAATATGATTTTCATTTATTTCAAGCAACCAGTACAACATTTGTTTCAACAATAACAAGACAACGGGTCACAACATCCCTTACACATCGTTTGAAATATAACAAAATATCCTAACATAAGCAGACACAACCCGCCCAGCTAGGTAAAATGCAAAGGTACTACTGATACTACATCCTGGCTAATAATGTACATCCATAATACTGCCTCATAGCTACGAATCTGCATAAGCTGACGTGTCTCTGCAATACTATGGCGGGGGTGGCGGGTACTGATACTAAGGTGTGTTAAGACTGATGGACATACTGATGGCCGTAATACGATCAGATAAATGCTGCCTATGGGCGAAGTGACTATCGTCCATGATACCTCGCATGGCATCCATGCGGATAAGCTCGTCGGCGTAGCCAGCGAGTGCGTCTCGGGCATCGATGATACGGGCCCACATCACATGGGCCTGGTAGTGCATGTGAGTAACGGTGTGCTGCACCGTATCAGCTAATGCCTGGAAATCTCTCTCCAGGGTGGCAAGGGTAGTCTGTGCGTGTCCAGGGAGTGGGGCCAATCTGTGAGGCTGGTATGGCCCAGGTAAGTCAGGGTATGCCGGCTGGGAAGGGCCGACAATATCAGGTATAGGGAAGGGCATAAGTGCAAAGGGTTGGGGCTGGTCAGACGCTCCATGGGTAATGCGGGAGTCCATCCGGTATGGGTCGCCCGCGCCTAGAGTGTACAACATGGGGGGTAGGGGCATGGGTAGCGTGGGGACTAGTGGGGCATGGTGTTTGTGGGTACCTGAGGTGGTATAAGTGGCTCGGCTAGCGGGGCAATGACAGGGTGAGTGGTGGTCACTAGCTCGGGGCCTACAGTGACTGGGGTGTCGAGACTAGTAGTGTAAGCCTGCATACCCGCCCTCCTCAAATCTGAGCTACGGGCTGGACTACCCTCCATCACAAAATCGACGCGTCCAGCAGATATTGGCCCATCGTGGGGCTATGGGTTAGGGTGGGTATCATGGAGTGATGGTGCAACTGGTGCATCATCAGAAACAGGAGCAGTTGGCTCGACATGGTGTGGGGGTGGGATGGCTACTACAGGCATATGGGGCTCAGCAGGAATGGCTGGTAATCCAAGCACAACAGGGTGAGGGTGGGCGCTACGAGCCAAATAACAAACTAGTGGCTCCTCTGCGGGTAGAACCACATTCTCCACGGAGGCCACCGACGCCTCATCGTTAGAATGGCTATCTAAAAATCCGACAGACCGTCCCCGAATATTAGACACAAGTCTCATGCCCGGAGGGACGGGGATGTGTGGAGCAGGGAGAGGCTCGTGATCGACATGGGCATGTTGATCAAAGGGGGACTCAGCAGTCTGGAATGGGGCAGCGGCTGGGTGAATATGGCCTCTACATCCAAGGGGAAAATCCCTAACGATAAGGATAGGGTGTGGTGGTAGGGGTGCAACAGGGGATGGGATAACGGTTGGGTCAGCGGGTGGGGCATAAACAATCAGCTCGCTGGCAGCAGCGGCCGGGGAAGTGATTGAGTCGGAGTCAGACTCGTCCATGGACGGGTCCTCCTCCTCCTCCTCACTCGAGTCTGAATCCACAGAATCATCGCCGCCCTCATCCTCGGCTGCTGCATCGACCTCCATATCCACTGGTAACTCTGAAGGGTCCTCCTTAGGAACCGCCTCCTCGGGATCGAGCTCTACGATCTCAGCTGGCTCAGCGACAATGGTGTCTACAATCTAAAGACTACTATCAAAGCTAGGTACTGGGATCGCGTGACTATTAGTAGACAAATCGTTTCAAAAGAACCGTAACACATATATATAAGTCATAAATTTAGTTAGAAAGTTAGGCCTACATCTAACACAACATTCCTAACTTATATTTCTAATCTAACATATATTGACAACCATGGCTAGTTCGGTCGGAATCTCTCAATTTACAAATTTTCATTTCCTTTCTAAAAATTACTTTGTTGTGTTTTAAGTTTTTAGAAAACTTTTTTCCTCGAACCAAACTGGTTGTAGTCTAGATTTTAAAATACTAGTTCGCTATAACCTTGTCTCTGATACCACTTCTGTCACACAATGCCAATGGTGGAAACACGTGGCGCGACGTTCAAAGAGTATTAAACCAAGATTAACACAAACTACAAGTAATTAAGAAAAGGAGCATTTATTTATATGTCGAAAAGAAGAGTATTAAACCAAGATTCACACGCATCTTTTAATAACCATAGTTTAAAACAAAAGTTAAGGTTTCTCAACTATATCCCAACCCGTGGAAAATAAGAGCGAAACCCCCCAAAAGATTCCGACACTTGTATGATCCCTACCGCCCTAGCCATGTGAACTTCCAGCAACCAGTTACCTGAAAGATATGTTAAAAATCGTCAATATATAAATATTGGTGAGTTCACAGGTTTTAATTTACATATCATTTTAACAACATTTTTGGGAAATAAACACAAGTAGTGACCATTATAGGAGTTGCAAGTTCCTACAATCTACTTGATCCCATAACGAAACCAAGACTAATAATGCCTCGCTTATAGTTGTCTCACGGAAAATAACAACTTAGTTCAGAATACGTGCACCCCTGGCATACACAGTTGCATAAATCGACGCTATCTATTAGGGGTGGGCCATCTCAGGCACCAATAGTACTATCCAAATATTCCTTCGGTTTTCGATTTCATACATACAAACGAATAAATGGTTACAGTAACGAGGACTCACCCCGTGTGGCGAACAACAAACTCATGTATTCGACATATCACCTATTTCCCTAACATATCTTTCCCCCGAAAAGTAAAAATAGTAAAATGGGGCCATGAAACTCCCCTTAAGCAAAGTATGCAAATCCAATAAAGTGAATAGCTCGTCTGGGTTCATACACCTACAATGTCCTGGACGTATAAATCACTAAGTCTATAATGCATGTGTTTCGGCAAGTTGTACGCCCAACTCCCAACACCACTATTTAGTTCAATTCCCCGTTTAATTAAACGTGTATCCTAGGTTCATTGGTGATGGATTACCCTTGATATAAGTTACACTTATATTCTTGTATTAATTAACTTGTTTTACTTCATTATCGACTCGACTCACCTTACCGTATAATTATTTTCCCATTAAATAGTTATACTAGGATCTTGTCGATCGATGTTACATTTTCAACACTCGACTCGACTCACTTTATCGTATATTTACTTTCCCATTAAATAAATATACTAGGATCTTGTCGGTTCGATAACATATTTTATATTGTCAAGTTCGTGGACTTGTTTTAAACGTGAAATCTTGTAGATTTTTTAAGTTAATTCTCCCATGAATATATTTTCAACCCTTAGGAAAGAGTCATGTATTTTCACCCAAGTTATATATTTTAGTTCATAAAATATATGTTTTCATTTCCACATTTAGACGCCATAACATATATACGTATCTTGTAGTAAGTTATACAATATATACTTATTCGTCTGATTTTACATTTAGTCCGTTAACACGTCGTGATATAAATACGTTACATTGGTCACTTGTACTTATATATTTTCATGTCCCGAAATACACAAATTGTTTATATATATTTTTGTAGGAATAAACACTTGTCGTCGTGATATCATTTTTCCTACTTCCAAAATATATACTTTTGCTATTTTTTTCCTAAGTTTCCAACCATATATTTTCTTGAAATTAATCAACCTTTAATTTCTACAAATTTTACTTGGAAACTTTATAAATAACATTTTTAATTTCAAAAGCAAGACTTGATTATTTATAATAAAATACTCCAACACTTTTGTATTCCCATATATACAAAAGTCTTCATTTTTATGCAAAAATTTTACCAAGTCTTTTAGTTACCAAATTAATAGAAACCTTTGTCTTTATATTTTTTCTAACATGTGTGGTAACCTATGTTTTTATAAAACCTTATCTTATAAAAATACATTTTTATACAAAGATACATTTTTGTATGTTTACTAACTTTTTACAAAACAACCTTGGAAAGTTAACACCTTCCATTTTTAACACCTAACTTTCTAATGTCACATTTTTTTATCTTAGTTTCTAAAGTGTCATTTTATACCCCTTAACTTTCAAAGTTACAAAATTATTCATTTAACTTTCAAAAAGTTACCTTTTCTACCTAGATCTTTCAAAAATTGCAATTTTACACAAAACTAGTAAACTTGTTTTTATCAACTTTGTCAATATAACTTATTATTATGTTCCAACACTAACAATAGTCCAATATAGTCTTATTAAGGTTAATAATATGTATATTTGGTGTGTTAGGTCCATACTGTCCAATATGTTCATTTTTTAGTTTCAAAGTAAGTGTCTTTAAAGATGTAGTTTTTATATCTTGTAACCTTTATCAGTTCCATCATATTATTATGTTTTAGATTGTTATATTATGATGATTAGAACCACTTTTAAGCATGTTCAAGTTATTTATATAAAAACTACACAAAACATCTTTTAACACATGTGTATGTGAACTTATAAAAACTATAAAAACACTAACATTTTTCATGTAAACTTTCGGCCATGATGGTGGTTTTATAAACATTTGTTAAACTTGTAAAAACACTTATTATCTCATGATCAAAAGCTTAGTTAAACATTATGCTAAAACTTTTAACATGTATAAGATTATGTTAACTTTTTAAACTAACAAAAACATTAATAATCTTGTCATAAACTCACGGCCTACATATAATTTTTAACATTCCCATTTTAGTCTTGTTAATCATATATTTCATTATCTGAGATTTTATTATCCTATCCCATGTACAACTTGCTTCTACCACATGTTAACTAAAAACAAACATAAATAAGAAGCAAGATTAAGAAACTTACAACTACCACAAGGCTAGGGAAGACTCAAAACTCAAGTGGAAGGAGGTTTATGTGTGCCTTCAAAGGGTTAAGCTCCAAGTTTCTTGTGCACACTTGATTAGGGTATGGAAAGGAATGATTTTTGTGAGTTTTTGATTAAAAAAAATGAATATGGATGGTGGAGTGTTGGCCATGGGTTTTTGGAGAAGAAAGGAAGTGTTTTGTGTTTGAAATGTTAGTGATATTATGCATGTGTTTATTCTTATAAAAAGATCAACTTTTGTACTTAGATGTGACAATGCTTAAAGCATACTTTCTTTATCATCATTTTGTAAAGTCCATGACGCAACACCAGGATGGCTTAGACACCTCTAAAATCTGCCCAAAAAAGTGTGGTGGGACCCACTTATGTTTTGGTAATTATCGTGTAACAATTTAGTTAAAACCTAACTAGTTGGGTTAGGGTTTTCGGGTTTTAATCGCGCGTTTAATACGAGCTACTCCGGACATATATTCGAGTCCCAATTACCCTTAAACATATGTTAGTTTAGGCATTGGTAAGTTATTTAGGCTTTTATTGGGTGAATTTATAAGTTTCACGCGTATCGGGTGGGATACGCGAACTTTATTCGTTACCGGGAGATTTATGTTTGGAGTTTTCACATATAGTTTTGGGGTTCCAAAACACATAATATTTCATGGAAATTCCCTTTATTTCATACCTCGATCGTTCGGGATCATTTCGGTTAATTAATCGGTATCGGGTAATCACCAACGTCCGTTTCGGACAAGTTTAATTGCACGCGATTTTGTCATTCTTCAACATTAAACATGTGCATTCCTATGCATCGTATGGGGAATTTGCTATTTTCTAGGACTTAGTTAAAACAATTAACACAAAATTGCACCTAATTACGTTAATTATGCATTAATTAATTAGTACAGACTTAACTTAATTTTGCTTCACTTATGCGAAGGTTAAGATCGAATATCAGAAACATTCGGGCTTACTTCAGCAAACAGAAATTCCCATGTGGAAATAGGACGGTATATCCATGGACTTGATTACCAAACTACCTAAGACATCCAGTGGGCACGATATGATTTGGGTCATTGTTGACCGTTTGACCAAATCAACGCATTTCTTGGCAATTAAAGTGACGGACAAGTTAGAACGTCTAGTTGCCGTGTATATTAAGGAAGTTGTCTCTAGGAATGGGGTGCCTATTTCTATCATATCTGATCGTGACGCGTGATTTATTTCTCGTTTTTGGACTACGCTCCAAGATGCTTTGGGGACTCGCTTAGATATGAGCACAGCCTATCACCCATAGACGGATGGACAATTCGAGATTGTTAAACCCGTGATACGTTGGACCATTCGAGATTGTTGAAAGCATTGGTCCAGTAGCTTACAGGTTAAACCTGCCTGATGAACTCAGTGGAGTGCACAATGTATTCTACGTATCGACTCTTATGAAATATCTATCTGATACAACACTGTAGTGCCACTGGAGGAGCTCCAGGTGGAAGACCAGCTAAGGTTCGTTTAAGAACCAGTGGAGATTATTGAGCAGGGCGTCAAGAAACTCAGATAGAGCACCATACCTATTATTAAGGTGCGATGGAATTCCGGTCGAGGACCGGAATATACGTGGGAACGCAGAGATCAAATACGGCTCAAATACCCACATCTCTTTACTGAAACTTAACCTGTGCATAGATCAAACACTGAACATAAAGCAGCTCGCTCAAAGTGAATTTCAGGGCGAAATTCCTTTCAACTTGGGGATGATGTTACATCCGGGAACCAAGCACACATTTTTACGCTGGCTTTACTGTTTACTTACTGAATTTTGGGACGAAATTCTTTTCAACTTGGAGATGATGTGATACCCCGCAATTTCAGGTTCTTTCTTTGACTAAACTCTAGTTACTGGTACTTACATTCCATGCATTCTACTTAACTAGGGTTAGTTAGTAGAGTCATTCGTTGCACAGTTATAAGTTAATACCTGCTTGAAACGGTAATTCGGAGAATTACTGGACTATGTATACAAGTAGGGAATACTTGGTGAAATACAACTATTGTGAACTTACGTGTTAATATTATGTTTTAATATGTGACTATGTGAATGTATGTGATTAAACGTTAACGGGTCATTAACCGGGACGAGACAGACCGGGATCCAAATATGTATGATGAACGTTTAGGTTTATTTTGAATATTAGTGTAAGGGATATTAATATTTAGAAGTTGGTAGTATTATAGAATAAATGAAAAGAAAATTGAATATTAGGTCTCCCCGCGGTACGCGGAGGGAAAGGATATTCCCCAGAGGCCCCCAAGGGAATTATAAAATCTGATGGGTTCTGGGGGACGTCGCAGTACGCGGGGGAACTAAGAATCCTCCTGCGACCCGCGGGGGAGCCAACTACGTGGAAAACAAGTTTAAACCTCTTTAAAATGATTTTAAACCTCATTCTTCTTATAAACACAACCCTAATCGTCCCCTACAGCCTAATTACGAAAATATCAAACCCCAAACACCTGCTAAGGCTCAAGAACACCATTCGGGATGCTTGGAGGCTCTTCGGTTGGTGATATTGAAGGGCTTTCGGTATAACATTCAACCTTTTATGTTTTAATCATCTCTAATATGTTTTAAAACCTAATAATCAAGTTTGTCCAGGTCTGAAACACTTTTATAAAGATTAAAACTTGATGATTATAATGAGTTAATGGATTAAACATGATATTATGTGATGATTATTGTATGTATTGCATGATATTGCATGTTCTTGATGTTTAGACTTCTAGAGTCTATGATTGATGATGTTTAGCATGTATTTTGTAAGGTTTTGATCATTTTATTTCTTGTGAATGTTGTATGATGATTTTTGGGTGATGTTGATCGATTATATGCGTATATGAGTAGTTTTAATTGGAGTTTATGCATGTTTAAAATCTGGACAGAATGTTAAAGTCGACTTGTAGGGTCTGTAATGTGGCTTCAAATTGTTTGTTTTGATGATTTCTTTGCAAGAACTTGTTATACAAGGTCTTAGCTTTTCGTAATCGGTAAAATCATCTGATTTGGACGTCGTTTGATATGTTTTTGGAATTTTCTTTGGTTAAAGGTCTAATCAGATTTTCGGATTAATAATTTGGGTCAAATTTAAACGACCATAACTTGAGTTTTACAAAGATTTAGATTATGAAATTTGGACAGTAGGTCGACATTGGTATTTTCTGGACATAGCTGTATTGTATGATTTTTCATAATTTTTGTGTATGGTTGTGTCACGAAAAAAAATATGGACTTGTTCGGTAGACTCGCTGGAATATTCAGTAAAATTTTGGGAGTCTAACTCATTGGATAAGTATTTTTAATAAATTGGTTTTTATGGCGCATAATCTGTCCTAAAAACACAGATTATGTATTGTATGCTTAGGTGACTGTTGGGAGTCTTGTATGGCTTTTTATTAACATGAACTTGTGTGAGAACTTATATGAGATGTATATGAAGTGTATCACTGATGTTAATCATACCGTTCACCAATGGGTTCGTAGGGTCTACTTGTGCATATAGAAACACTAGGTGTCACTTACACTGGTTTGTATTTTAAAACGTCTTGGACCAACGGGTTATATGGTGCATTGATTATACACATATACTCATTTAGTGACACATGTGATAGGGAGTCGGTAGCACATCCTATTTGTGAAGTTTGGAATATTTGCTTGCAACCTAAGGTGAGTTTCACTACTCTTTCCTCAAAAGCATGCGTCTCGGGGAGACAACTTCCTTAACTTTTTCATAGTCAGGTTTGGGACTACTTTTACACATCCTGGTTCACGGGGTGAATCTGCTTTTAGTAATTCATGCTTTATGTCCTTGATGAGCTAAACCAACCCTATCGTTGAAGTCCTTCTAGATACCGAATGAATTGTCGGGTGGGCAAGCGGGTTATAAGTTGATAGCGCTATTACGTTTCACAAACCTCACATCGTGCTGGGAGCATGAGTGTGAACTATAACTTAACTTTTATTATCACTGTTGATGCACAATGATGCAAGGCTCTTTGCTCACTATTGTGGGATCTCGTTGTTTAGCAGATCGGTATTACCGGTGTTAGTTGTCATGAGTGGGTTAGCTACCCCTGGCATATAAATTAGCCGTTACTTGTTGTTACATGGTCTGGGAGGCCTACGCTTTTATTTGTGGTTATGTGGTTTTAAGAAAACCTACGCGTTTACTTACTTGTTTACTTTACTTTGTGAACTGACCAACTTTATGTTGACACATGATAACATGCTTTTGCAGGTCACTAGTTTCGGAGCACGTGTAGGGCATGCATCATATAGTGTCATCTGGATATGAACACTGAAATATTTTCAAACATTTAATTATTTAATTTTGTTTTTGGGCGCATTGTTTTCGCAGACTATTTAGTTAACTGTTTTCTTTAATTTCGCTTCCGTTGGTTAACTATGAAACTTGTTTTACAATAACGAACTAAATGGTTTGGGCATTTAGAGTCGTTCATGTGACTTATGGCTATGGGATCCTGGTATGTCATGCGCGGTATAAACCCCACAGTGGAAATTTGAGGGTGTGACATGCGGGGTATGTGTGACCATGTGAGTTTGTAGGTCTCGTATTTTCTTCCGTGACCCTTCAGCATGGTTGTCATCATTGTTGTTTCCCCGCGCACCTCTGTGCAAATTATTGACCAACTGTCTGAGCTGTCTTAACTTCAGCGTGGACTCAATTTCCATCTTCAGACTGTAGCAGTTGTCTGTAAGATGTCCAAATCGTTGTGGTACTCGCAGAACCTGTTTGTATCCACATTCTTTCATTTTCCAAGGGCTTTTGGTTCCTTGAAAATGATCTGCTCCGTCTTAAACACTTGAGACGGTGTTTTAATCAGTGGATTCCAATCGTGGTTATTCTTGAAATTGCTACGTTGGTCCCACAAGTGCTTGTTGGAGAGGATGTGATAGGCATCGTTGGAGGAAGAGTATTATCCTTCCTCTGTGGACCCCGAGTTTGGTATCCACACGGACTTCCCTTTTTTTGTGATTATTATTATTATTATTATTGGCAGAAAGATCGTTTCGAAGATGCGAAGATCTTAGCCGCGCGGATTAGTTCATCCTAGGATTCTGGGATCCCATCCTTGCCTGTCAGGCATTTCATAAGTTCCTCACTATGCACACCTTGAATGAAGGCTATGCGGGTGAGTTCCTCTCCGCACCCTATCTATAAGGCCTCTCTGTTGTAGGGCACAATGAAGTCCTCGATGAACTCATTGTCATTGCGCTGGCATAGAAGGATGTACGCCTTATCCTTCTTGTGTTTCTGCAGGTGGGAAAATTGATTGACAAACTTAGGAGTGAGGTCATCAAAATCAGTAGTGCTCCTCGCGGGGAGGTTATCCAACTAGACTCTAGCAGCTCCGGTCAGTGTTTGGGCAAACATATGACACCAAACTTGAATTGGCCTGTGTACCGAACTCCCTGCGCACTCAAAATCGTGTATGTGATCGTCAGGGTGACACAGACCATCATACTTGCCGATACATCTAGGGAATTTTAATTGCTTTGGAATACTGGCTGTCGTAATGCGAGCCACAAACTTTGATTTTTCCACGAAAGACTTTGGTCTGTATGGTTTGACCAAGTCGTCATCCACATTTATATGTGTTACAACCGTGGCTGTTATGGAACGCGAGTTATGTGGATGACTGCGGGGCTTGTAGTCTCCGTCACTGGAGGACTCGTAGCCGTCTGACGCGTCGGGTGATCTTGCGTAGCCCTGAACATAGGTGTCTCCACCACGTTCCCTGCTACGACCGTCACAATGTCTGTTTGCTTCTTTTTCCTTGTGGATCTTGCGTGGGGGTGAGTCATAGCTCAAAGTTTTCCCTATTTTCTATGTTTTTTTCATCAGTATATGCTGATACTTAGCTGCGTTTTAGCCGTCTGGCAAAGGAGCCACTCGTTGGGATCAACGTCCGAGTTACAATTGTCCTCACTGTCAGTGCCCGCATCACGTATTTCAAAAACATGCTTTTTAGGTCATGACGTGGCTTGCTTAGTGACCGTGGCGGGTGTTTTCGCATTCCCTCCGAGTTGGACCTATGGATCCTTCTTAGATGGGTGAGTAGAAGTGTTAGGGTTGGGTTCAGCCATGTGGTGGGCTAAAAAGATGGAAAGAAAATGTTCAGCCATGTGGTGGGCTAAAAAGATGGAAAGAAAATGTTCTAGTCGGTACGGATGGCGCCAATAAAGAAACAACAAGTATAAGTTACTCTAAAAGAAGAATAAGTTTGGTTTGATACTCGTGTTTGCTTAGATTATAATCCTTCGCTCGTACATATGACCCAAACCAAACCCTAAGAGATGTTTAAAGAGTGTAATGTGTGTGATGAAGTAAGAACACAAAGATGTAAGTGGTTCGGTTGGTTTGACCTACGTCCACTGTGAAAGGAGATATCTTTTATTACTTGAGTGAATACAACAAGAGTTATTACAAGTGCTCTAAGCCTGTCTCGTATGGAGCTATTTTCATATGAATGTTCGACCCTTTCCAAAGGAGAGGTAACCTTCTTTTTATAGGGAAAGCATGGCCCAGCCGTTTTGGCCCATGTTTGAAGTAATGAGCTTGAGCCTATGTTTTGGGCTTATCTTCTTTTCACCCAAAGAGTAGGTGAGAGAGCACGTGGTAATTAATGCTAATGTGAGAGAAGGTATGTCTAGGTCTGCTGAAATTCCACGTGGCGCGATGTGATTGGGTGCAGATGACGCTTCTCTCTGACACGGCATGGTTGACCAGCTGGTGGCGTCTGACGAGACGTCTGGCAGCCGGTAAGAATGTATGTACAGTACTCTGATGGTACTTTACACTGCAGCATGGTGGAAGCATGTGAGCAGTCACGTCACTGTTCAATGTCAGGGGTTGTTGGACCACCCCTGACACGTGTTGTTCTCTGGTCGGCGCTGAGTGCTTCCAGAATCTGACCGAATCATCTTCATTCTTGATCGTCCGTACATCCTTGTGCTAAAAGACGATGTCAATCGGATATTCTGCGCGGAGGTTCACGAGCTGAGATTCCTTTGTGATGATGATGTCACCAATCTTATGTAATCCTGTGCCGCATTGTGTTGTCCCGCGCAGGCTTTGATCCGCGGACATCAAGATATTGATGTAATTGTTGGAGTGAAGTCGCGTTCCGCGGACTAGGCTTTTCGCGGCTTGGTATCGGGTTCAAACTCTCTAATTCGATTAAGGTACCTCGCAATCAATAAAATCAATATATTAATAATAGATTATAAGATTGTGCCCAATTAATCAAATAGATTTGCACTTACCAAGGCTCATAACCGGTAACTTGCAATATTAACATCGGAGTACAACTGGGGCGCGTGGTTTTAGTAATTAAAAAGATATCATTTTCCCGGTGCCAAAAACTTTGATGTTTTAATTCAGAAACTTTTGTTCGTGTCAAATGACTTATTTTTACTAAACCGGTTTTATCAGGTTTTAAATTTATAAAGTAACTAGTATTTACTTTCGAACCTAAAACCAACACATAGGCAGAGAACCTGACGTGCATAGTATAGTTTCTAGGGTAAGTATTGAGTAACGTATCCCCAAGGATCACACTTTCCCCTACTCAACCATTCATCAATTTACTGATCGGGTTTTAAAAAGAAAAATAAAACGAAGGGGTTCTTTGATAAAAATAGTTTTTAAAAAAGGTTTTAGTTTTGCAAAATAAAAAGATAAAAATAGTAGAGTAGTATATTATGCATATCTCTGGGTGCTTTGATTTAATAGTTAAGTTTATTATCAGAATTAATAATTTAAGTTAGTTAATTTGTGAGAAAGACAAGTGGAATCTTGAAGAGATGACTCTTTGATAGAGAGGCGGAGGCTACTACTGCGTAGAATGCTAAACCTCTCCAGCGTGCGTCCACCTGCGATCTCCGCCAGGGCCTCGCGTATAGTAGGCTCCTCAAACCGCAATCACATATCTGGTCTTTGAACTCATCTTCTTCTTAAAACGGAGGCTTCACTTCCGACCTGGAACACCGTACACCTCGTCTTAGCTCTCGCGTTTCGTACCGAAGGGTCTCGCCTTAGGGTCATTCCCGATTAGGTCAACAACGAATCCCCATTGGTTAACGACATTAGGATCGAAGGATCTCTTTTCCAGTTGATATTAGGAGACACCCATAAAACATGATCAACACAAGAATAAACAACTAATAATAAAAATAAAAGTCTACAAATCAAGTGGGTTCACGATGATAGAAAGATACACCCATAAAACATGATCAACACAAGAACATGGCTGCTCATAGACAAGCTATCCACCTCCAAGTGATATGTAACTCTCTTGATCCTCATGCCCTCGATATTTATTGCATAACTACTCTACGATCTTCTTCATGGCCAAGCCGATCAAGGTAGGACGAGGCTAAACCATTGAGGGATGTTAGGAGGGCCAGAAGGCTTCCCAGAAGACCCCAAGATCTCTGTAAGAAGTTTGGAGTTCGGCCCCAAGAGAGCACAAGAAAGGATGAACAAATGGTGGGGGTTAGCTTGCTATTTATAGGCCTCCAGAGGGTGCACGGCCGTGCCAATGGTTGGCAGGGGCGTGCTTGCTGTTACACGTACGTTCTGTTGCTGCAGTTCTGAGTTGTCTGTACTTTTTGTCTATGCTTGGGCATGCCAAGTGCATGAGCACAGGTGTGCTCGTCAGGAAATGTCAAATTCTGTTGGTTTAAGCCTTGGGAACACGTTTCAAAGAGCATGGGCGTGCCAAGTGATATGGCACGGGCGTCCACGTGTCCTCAGTACGTTTTCTTGTTCTCCAAGCTTGCTGCGTTGTCTTCTAGCGTGCAGGGCCTCCATGCAAGTGTGTGTGGGCGTGCTGGGTCACTCCCGGACTGGTTTTATCAATGTTTAAATCCCGGAATTGTCCTCAGTCATACAGGGAACAGGGTCTAAGTCTCGTAACTTCAGGAATCTCTAGTTGTTATGGTTTTTGCCCGGAAATCCTTTGTTTCCGTCTTGGAGCTCCAATTTCCTGAGAAATACAAATCGGAACAAATTAAGCATCAAATATCAATAATGTAAGCCTAATTATATCATATTATGGGACTGTTTATGCCTGTTTTATATGTTAATTTTGTGAGTCATCAACAACCTCACGATTATAATGAGTAAGAAAACACACACACATCATCAGATGTGTGTATGAGAATGGAATAATTTAATGGGTTCATTGGTAGCTTATCGAGTACAAAACAGGAACCAAAAGATGGGTTATCGGGATTCCTATCAGAAACAGAGGTAAAAAGGTTACAGTGGGTTCGGTTTGGGTGACTAGATGGGTTATCGGTTACAGATCAAAATAGATGGATGGATGGATGCGGATGGATGGATGGATGGATGGATGGTTGGATTGGTGGGTGTGTGGGTGGGTTGGTGGCTGGCTAGGTCGCTAGGTAGCTAGGTAGCTAGGTAGAGAGGTAGACAGGTAGAGAGGCAGACAGGCAGACAGGCAGACAGGCAGGCAGACAGACAGACAGACAGACAGACAGATAGATAGATAGATAACTTCAGTTGAGGATTATAAGGTCGGTTGCCAGCCACCAAAAAATGGTGATTGTTTGATCATGAAAACAAAGTGGTGAAGAGCGGTGTCGAGGTTCATAACAGAAACAAAGGGGGATGGTTATAGGTTATGTTATCGGGTCATCAAAGAAAGTGGGTTATTATTTGGATTGTGATGGTACGATGATGATGATTATGATTATGATGAGGGTAGATGGATTATTGGTACCTATCAGAATAGTGACAAGGACAGGCAGACAGGTAGAGAGGTAGACAGGTAGACAGGCAGACATGTAGAGAGGTAGATTGGTAGAGAGGTACATAGGTAGAGAGGTAGACAGGTAGAGAGGCAGACATGCAGACAGGCAGACAGGCAGACAGGCAGACAGACAGACAGACAGATAAACAGACAGACAGACAGACAGATAGACAGACAGACTGATAGATAGATAACTTCAGTTGAGGATTATAAGGTCAGTTGCCAGCCACCATAAAATGGTGATTGTTCGATCATGAAAACAAAGAGGTGAAGAGCGGTGTCGAGGTTCGTAACAGAAACAAAGGGGGATGGTTATAGGTTATGGTATCGGGTCATCAAAGAAAGTAGGTTATTATTTGGATTGTGATGGTACGATGATTATGATGATGATGAGGGTACATGGATTATTGGTACCTATCAGAATAGTGACAAGGACTAACCAGAGGTGAGGAGGATGCCGGTCACCGGACCGGTAATCTTCTGGTGAGAAGCTCTCGGCAACCCACATAAGTGTGTGTGTGTGTGTGTGTATTCTGAATTTGCAGAGGACCAATGAGAAGAGAATGGGGCTTTTATAGTCCAACTCAATTAGGGGTGTTTGGCAGCAAGGATAACAGCTGAGATGAAGAGTGTTTGGAAGCGAGTTTAGCAATGAGGATTCGAGGTGTTTGGCGACAGGATTAGGGAAGATAAGGGGTGTTTGGCTAAGAGAATAGAAGGTGAATGTTATACACTAATAGTCGGGTGGTCGTGTACGACCCGACCCGTTACTCGATCCGATACCCGACCCGTTAACACCTCGGGTGTTACATTCTCCCCCCTTATAAAAATTTCAACACCGAAATTTAAAAGATTTTACTCTTTGTATCCTTAATATTTCAAAGATATTACAAATTTAAACCCTAACACTTATCAACGAGACATGACCAGTTTTTGTTGTTTGCGAGGATATCGATCTCATATCAATCTAAGTCTACCAGTTTTTATCATTCTGCTAGTTACATTTTAGCCTTTCTTACTATAGTCACGTTAATTCAGATACATGGATTATCTGTATTCTTCTGGTATGACTATTAAAGGTTTTCTAAATAGATTGATACTTTCTTTACATTATTAATATTCTTCTTATCTTTTCTTCATTAGGACGAGAAGTAGATTGAATATTATTCTTATATAAAGAGGATTTAAACATAATTTGAGATTCTAATCGATACGATATACTAATCGTTAGATATTTGGATTCATCCATAGCGATAGATTACTAGATAGTTCTTGAGATGGTCGCAGAATTCTTAAATCTTTCATTAAGATCTTTCATTACAACTACTGAATTTGGATGTTGAGTCAAGTATTTTGTACGGATTACAATTTATTTTTATCAGGGATTATTACTAAAATTTGTGATGTTGCGTTTTTATGTTGCATGTTTACTTAATTTATGCGGTAGTGAGGGATATATTATTATGTTTTCTCATTTTGTGTAATTGTAAATGCTAGAACTATGTTTCGACAATGAGGTGGACGTAGAGGCTGTCACGTCAGTGGACGTGGTGGTGGTCGTGGTAACATAAATATGACAACTGCTAAACTGAATGCGCTTATGAATGATCGAGTGGCTGAAATAGTAGCTGCTTACTAGCCTGCTCACTCTCAAGGAGGTAATTTATTTACATCCATCTTTGCCAATCTAACTCTTTAGCAAATGTTAAAATAATATTTATATTATTTTTATTATGTCCTAAACAATGTTGTATGTTTAAATACAAGTAATGTTGTCAACCAACAACCACCAACACCATCAAACCCTCCACAATATTCAATTTTCACTTTCAAGGTTTTGATGGATTGAAAACCCCACACCTTTAGTGACACACTAAAAGGTATGTTGCTTTGCTTCACTGGATAGAGAAAACGGAATTGGTGTTTGCGATATGTAATTGTCGCATGGCAGATTGGGTCAAGTATGCTTCTTGTACTTTAGATGGTCCTGCTCTTACTTAGTGGAACTCTACCATCCATACTCTCGAACAAAACTTTGATTGAGTGTGGAGGGTGTTCCAAAAGAAAGTATCAGTAGTCTTTGGCTTGTTGGCAGTGGGGCATCCTAACACAAAATACATGATATTGCTCTAGTCCAGTGTAAAGAATATCATGGGAGGATTCATAGTCTTTGCTAACAAAAACAGAGGGTTTGTTATCAAAGAAGAAGAAAGAAAAGAAAAGAAAGAAAAATCTGATGGTTTTTAATTCATGACCCTTTGTTTCGCATTTAAAAAATGAGTGTCAGTAGGGCAGAAGAGAGGATTTTATGGTTAACGTAAAATTGTTCTTTCATTTTCTAAAGTCTTTCCAAGCAAGGGTCTATAGTAATTTAATGACGATAAGTTTAATTTCAATACCTTCAGTTATTCTATCTGTATTGGTTGTAATATCAATGCGATTACCAAAACGAGTGGATATGTGTTCTTGAGAGGTTGTTTTGTATGTTGTCATTTCTGTAACGCCTCAATATTTCAAAATAATAATAATTATTATTATTATTATTATTATTATTATTATTATTATTATTATTATTATTATTATTATTATTATTAATTTTTATAAATGTTCACACGACTATATATATGCCCATTATTAATATATATACATATAGTCCAAATACTCGAGCTAAATTAGTTTATATAAACAAACCGCCTAATATAATTAGCGTCGTGATAAATGGAATAAACGAGACCGAGTCAGTAACTGGCTCGTATATGTGGTAGACATCCACCTAACCTACCTAGCTAACCCTAACTATATAAACATCATAAAATCACCTTTCTCCTTCATTTCCTCCTTCCACAAAACCCTAGCCACCACCACCACTACCTTTCCCTTTTCCCTTCCCTGCATAACACCTCCACAGACACTACACCTCCATCATAACTCCTCCACACACACTCTTTGTTTTGGATGATTTGTCTCTCGAGCCATAATCTCCGTGTAATAGAGTCCCGAAATGGGTACGTCACTGTTGCTGATGGTGAGTTCCTTTTTGTTTGGTGGTCTCGGTTCGTCATGGTGGTCTTGACCGTGGTGGTGACAGGTCGGTTAAATGCGAAATAAGACAGGTCAACTGAAGTCAAACCTGGTCAAAGTTATGGTCAACATTAGTCAAGGAATCCAGATCTGGTTAACACATGGTTCGAGGCGAGTACGTTTCGGTTCGCGAGTCTATTCCCGGGAAGGTATAACACGCGTCATATCTTTAGTTCTTTTATTTCGTATTACTTTGTATTTAGATGTATATACACATCACAAAAGCATAAGCGAACTGAACCGACATATGACAATAATCATTTTATCAATAGTTTGAATGATCGGTGAAATGACTAATAATCATTTTATACTTATTGTTGCGATAATAAACAAACGCCAAACTTCATATGTATAGATAGTACTTATCAAAATATGTAGCTTATCTTTATTATGATTTTAATAAGTTATGCCATTCACCGAGTTTAAAGGCTTAGATAAATTATGTTGTACTTAAGAAATTGGGCGATTGATTTTAAGGAAATTTAGGCAACTTGAGTTGTTTATTATAACTATACATACACGCATACTTTCGAGTATTTAATTCTATAAATTTGTACAATTAAATCAACGCAACTTTGAATACTACATTAAAGTATATATTTATTATAACTATATATACACGCATACTTTCGAGAAACTAAACCAAGTACCGTCGGTTCGTTAAGTTATACACATTAAGACACGTATTGTTTATAATACGAGTCTAGGTAGTTGGATCAACTATCTTTACAACTAAGAAACGAAAAAAGCTAATGGAAATGAGAACAAGCATGATGGAAATGAGAAAACCAAAAGACTCAAAATGGAAGAGTTTGAGAATTTCAGTTATTCTGGGAACGAAACATTAAAAGAACTTGTTCCAAGATATTGTCATTTATTATCAGAGTTGTCAAACTATGAAATTAAGATTCCAATGACAGATTTGGTAGACAATTTTGCTAACTCGTTGCCTCCGTATTGGAGTCAACATGTTGAGGTCTTGAAGGAAAAAGATGCTTATGCATATTGGACTATTAATGAGTTTATACAAAAGTTGGAGAACAAAGAGATGGAGGAGAAGAGAAAAGCTAAAAGAGCACAGTTTCCACAGAACCCGGAGCTGTATCATGCTTCATCATCTTCCTCTATGTCTAGTTCATCAGTGGGTGGGAATGTTGCACCTCATATAGCTTGTGTTTACAATGTTGTTGAACCACCAAGAAACCCAATCAATTATCTTGTACAAGGACCAAC
This sequence comes from Ambrosia artemisiifolia, assembly GCA_032199755.1. Classification (NCBI taxonomy): domain Eukaryota; kingdom Viridiplantae; phylum Streptophyta; class Magnoliopsida; order Asterales; family Asteraceae; genus Ambrosia; species Ambrosia artemisiifolia. The sequence goes on from CM063521.1 coordinate 30,804,018, forward strand.
CTACACACCAACCTACACACCAACTTCCTACACCACAAACTCTTACATACCAACTCAACCACAGATGTCTACTGCTTGTTATACATCATCCATGAACACACCTCAACAACAATAATATCCTTCAATGACACAATCATCAAACGATTGTGTTGGAAACTTTCAACATGAACAATGTAACTGTAGAAGTGGCACAACAACACATTGCTTTAGTCTCAGCAATGGTCGCTTCATATAATGGACTAGTGGCAAGTCAGATAGGCAACAACAATCTGATTAATGAAGATTATGCCCAGATAGATAAGGAAGAGATGGAACTGATAGATATTCAATGGGCTTTTGCAAGTCTGATGAGAAGAGCTACTAAGTTTATCGACAAAACAGGCAGAACTGATCTTGCTACCTCACCAAATACTACCTATGGCTTCAACAAAGCTAAGGTAAATTGTTTCAATTGTGGTACTCGAGGTCATTTCAAGAGAGAGTGTACTCAACCGATGCAGCAAGGTAACAGAAACCCATTTAATTCCAACTATCAGAATCGACGACCACAAAATCAGGTTACCTATCAAAGCAAAAACAACAACAACTATCCACAACAAAACAATTACCAAAACCGACAAAACACCTCTCAAAATAACACACAGGATCAGTGAAAGATCTGATTTGGTTTATAAGACCCTCTTTTACAAATGTGTCAGTGAACTGTTTTTGTTCCTCTTCTGTCATCTCCTTCTGCTTCTTGAACTGTCTTCTTGCAGCAATGGAGAGATCAGAGGTTTCCAGTAAACTGTCAAGTGTAAAGGCCTATAGAGGTCTTTTTGGTGCATCATCATAGATAGGTTTTCTTGGAAGGCTAGGGTCTTTCTTTCTTTCTTCTTCCAATTTCTTGTAAGTTTCAATGAGTCTAATTTCAGACCATCTAGCAACAGATCTCATCTCTCCATACTTGGCAGCTACAAGCTCTTGTCTCATTCTTTTGAATTTTAAAGCTCTAGCTTGATCTCTCCCTTTACTGAAATCAGGGGCAGAGGCCTTTGTATGAGGATTCTTGGCCATGCTCTCAATTCTTATAAGTTCTTCTCTAAGAGCATGTGTGGTCCAGCCTGTGAATTGGTTTTTGTTTGCTTTATAAGGCTTGGTGGCCAAGATCTGTTCTAGTAAAGAATCCCTAACCTCCATCTCCATATCTTTGCTGAGAGGCATGGCAGACATGGAATTGCTCAGGGTCTTAGCAAAATCCTCAATCCTTCTCAACTTGCTAAGTTCTGCTGAATGAATGCCCTGAGCAGTCCTGTCATCCTTCCCTTTACACTTCTCTTTGATGACAGCATCTGCCTGTTCACTCTTGTATTTTAGATAAGTATCAATGTTGAGAGGAACAGGGAAACCTTTAAGAGAAGGGAAGGATCTATCTGATGGCTGATCAGTATTATAGAAGGATTGAAGTTCCCCCTTGAGTAAATCAAGCTCAAGAGGATACTTCTCAGCCAATGGTGTGATGGTTGGTGGTGGTCTGTGGGATCTGAATTGTGATGTGTGAGGTGAGTATGAAGAAAGTGGAATGGCTGGAACAGGTGTGGATTGTGTGACAGGGGTGTTAGGTAGTGTGGTATGAATGTTTTCATCTTGTACAACAAAGGTGGATTTCCTTTTTCTGCTGTACAAGATTTTTGGTGAGGGTGAGGATGTGGCAGTGGTTGGGTTAACATCTGTTGGTCCTTTTGTAGAACCAGCAGTTGTTTGGGTTTTTGGTTGAGTTGTGGTAGGTTTGGTTGTTGTTTGTGTAGTGGCTGGTTTTGTGAGTGGTTTAGTGGTTGATGGTGTGGTGATTGGTTTGGTTGTTGGTTTGGTTGGAACAGATGTTTTGGTAGCAGTGGGTTTGGTTTCAGTGGTTTTGGTAGCAGAGGTTGTGGTGGCAGTGGTTTTAGGAGCAGTGGTTGTGGTAACAGGTGTTTCAGCAGCAGAGGTTTCAGAAGATAGCTTGGATGGTGGTTTCCTTGTATGTTTTGCTGGCATTTTCTTTCTTTTTGAGGAATTCACATCTTCCACTTCTTGCTGTTGTTCCTTTTTGAGCTGCACCAACATCTCTGCTTTAGCTTCCAAAGTGTCAGCCCTTTTTAGTTTGTCTTCAGCAACTTTATCAGCCTTTTCATTGGCAGAGGTATCAACTTCCTTTGCCTTGCTGGTTTTAGCTGGTTCAGCAACAGGGGTTTGAACACTTGGTTGTTGTTGTTGTGGTGCTGATTTTGTAGACTCTGGTTTGTCAGCAACTGGCTTACCCTTTTGAGAGGGTGGTGCACCAAATGGATTTAACTTTGGCAGCCTATCTCTGCCACTCTCCCCCTTTTTGGCATCATCAGCAGTGAATTCATCATCATCTTCATCTCTGAGAATGGTGGTAGGGGCAGAGCCAATAGTCTTCAGCAGATGGTCTTTGATCACCTTGATGTCAGCCTTTGTATCATTAAATCTGGCATCCACCATGTTTCTGATCAATGTCATATAAGTCTCTTGAGTCAGATCTGCTAATTTTCTGTGAGCTATGATGATGGGGGAAACAGATTTCCATAGCTCATTAGCAATATCAGAGGTGGATGGTTGACTCTTTGTAAAGTTGTCCAATGTTTCCAATATTGTCTTGACATCAGTTTTGATGTCAGCAACAGAGGATTCAAGGTTTTGAACTTTAGCTGTCAATTCTTGTAGTTTTGATTCATCACCTAAGTTAATAGGATCATCTGAATCCCTACTAGTGGTAGTTTTAACTGGTTCAGTCCTAGGAGGTGAGTCCATGGAATGAGAACCAGCTGCCCCTTTTTCTTGGTACCGGGGACTTCCAACTGATTTTGGAGACACAATGGTGGCCTCATCAGTTGTTGCCTTCAAGGAAGTCTTATCTATGGAACCACTGTCCTGTTGTGAGACAATGGTCTCTACAGCAGTAGTGGCTGCTTCTCTTGAAACCTCACCAGGAGTTACATTGAACTCTGGGAGTATAGCCTCCTCTTCTGTTTGTGGGATAGCAGATTGACTTTTCTCAGACCCAGTCACTTGTGGAGGTATACTCTCTGTGACAGGTGAAGGAGAGGAACTGGGGTTATCCTGAGTTTTGTCAATTGCCTCAAACAGAGGTTTCATGGTTTGTGGAACATGTGGTGGTGATGTGGGTGGAGTAAGAAGCTGATTAGCCCTGGGAGATGGACTTGTAAACATATGGTCAAGTGACTCATATGCCTCAGTATGAGGTTCCCTTTGGCTTACAACAAGATCCTTTTGTGAGGATTCTTGAGGAGTTTGTTTGGGTTGAGATATCTCCAACTGTTGTGAGGAAGTAACAACAGTGGTTTCATGTTGCTTTGGTGATGCAACAGGGTTAGCTTCTGGTATCTCATCTTCCAGAAGTCCCTTTTTGGGTTTATAGGTGGTTTTAGAGGATGGACGTTTTCTTTTGGTGGCTGGTGTGGGTTTCACAGCACTGGATGAAGTGCCATGATCACCAGGAGCATTGGGCTCACCAACAGAGGTTTCAACAACAGTTGTTGTTTTTGTCCTCTTTGGTTGTGTTTTAGAAACTTTTGTCACTTTTGACACCTGTTCTTGGGTTGAAGAACCCAGCATTCTTGTGAAAGTTTCATCAGTTAAACTTTTCATTTTAAAGGACTCTCCCTTTTGAAAATCATTTTCTGGTAAAATCTTTTGTAGAATTACACTCAAGATTCTAGGGTAGAGTAGAAAAGCATTGTTTGAGCCAGATTTTATGGCTTTCACATTTGAGACCAAGTCCAAAAACAATCCCTGGGACAGATTGAAGTCAGAATCTGACAATATGCATATCCCAAGTATTGAATCCTCAATGGGATTTCATTGAAGGATGTGGTCGTGGCCGAGGCACAGAGAAGAAGGGTATGGAAGAAAAATTTCATGACTGGATGAAAAAACTTTTTGTATAAGGTTGATCCAGTCATTTGTGCATCATACCCTCTTTCCTGGAATTCTGTGTGAATCTCTGTTTTAGGAAAGGATTCCATACCTGACAAGTCATTTAGTGAGAAGGTAGTGGAGATGAGTTCAGGGGTTATGGCGATACTAGTGGCTCCAATTTTTGAAATTATGGAAGTGGGCTTTTTGTCTTGATACAAGACTTCAGCACTTGCCAAAAATTCTTGGAGTGTTTCTAGGTAAATGGGAGCATCAGCAATGAGAATGTTTTTGTATTTTGAGTTGGTGATTATGTCGATTGTGGAATGGAATGGAGCGTTATCTTCGGTTTTAACCAAATATGGAAGGAAATTGTGGGTGGCTTTTGTTTGAAGATCCATTGTAATGGATTTTGGGTATGAAAGTTCTGAACTTTGATGAAGGGTTTTGAGGAAGACGAATGCGATTTTGGTATTTTGAATACAATGAGACAGTAAAACTGCTGTTGGGGGAAAAACAGGGTTTTATAGCCTCTGGTGAAACCGCTGATGTGGCAAAACTCTGCTTTTGAGAGCAGACGTGGCAAACATCTGATGGTTTAAACATCTGGTGGCATACAACTGTTTTGTTAAACATCTGTTGCCAACCTCTGTTGTTTAACCAAAAGACTGATGGAATAACAGTTGTTTTATCTGATCAGATGTTTGAAACAGATTTTTCAACCAACAGTGGTTGTTTTATCTGATCAGATGTTTGAAACAGATTTTTCAACTAACAGTGATTTGAATGAAACAGTGGTTGTTTTATCTGATCAGTGGTTTAAAACAGATTTTTCAACCAAAGTGTCATTTTAAGCAAAATTTGATTTTCTAAAAACATTTTAATGTTTTTATTGAAAACATTTTTGTTGTTTTAATCCATGTTTAACATTCCAATTCGAGAGATCAGATTTGTGAAGGTAGATGTGTCCAAAGCTTTTGTCAACACATCTGCCAACTGATCCTCTGTTGGAACATGGTGCAGAGAAATCAAACCTTTTTCATAGCTATCTCTGACAAAATGATGTCTGATATCTATGTGCTTGGTGGTTGAATGGGAGACTGGATTCTTGATGATATTTTCAGCAGCTTGGCTATCCAACATGAGTGGAGTCCTTAGTGCAGTTATCCCAAAATCCAGTAGTTGATTTTGAAGCCACATGAGTTGGGCTGTACAGCTTGCAGCAGCAATGTACTCAGCCTCAGCTGTGGAAGTTGAAACAGCTGCTTGCTTTTTGCTTTGCCAGGAGACTAAGGCATTCCCTAGAAACTGGCACCCTCTAGATGTGGACTTCCTTGTGGTGTGGCAGCCAGCAAAATCACTATCTGAATAACCTGAAAGCTCAATGTGTCCATTAGCAGGATACCAGATACCAAGTGTGGGAGCACCTTTTAGGTATCTGAATATCCTTTTCACAGCAATAAGGTTTGACTTTCTAGGTGAAGCCTGGGATCTTGCACACACACAGGTTGCAAACATAATGCCTGGCCTGGATGCTGTTAAGTACAATAAAGACCCAATCATGCATCTATACTGTGTTTGATCAACCAGTTCATCCTTGTCATCAATAGTGAGTGGCTTGACTGTGCTCATGGGTGTACTACATGGCTTACAATCATTCATCTCAAATTTTGTTAACAAGTTTTTCACATATTTGTTTTGATGAATGAATGTGCCATTTTGTAGTTGCTTCACTTGGAGACCAAGGAAGCACTGAAGTTCACCCATAGCACTCATTTCAAACTCCGCTGTGATGAGTTCCCTAAACTCCTCACACATTTTATTACATGTGGATCCAAAAATGATGTCATCCACATATATTTGAACAATCATTAAATCTTTTCCTTTCCATTTTAAAAACAAGGTTTTATCAATTTTACCTCTTGTGAAACCAATGGATAAAAGAAAAGTAGAGAGAGTTTCATACCAGGCTCTTGGTGCTTGTTTCAGTCCATACAATGCTTTGTTAAGCTTGTAGACATGATCAGGATGGAAAGTGTCTTCAAAACCAGGTGGTTGACACACATAGACCTCCTCCTGAATTTGGCCATATAGGAAGGCACATTTGATGTCCATCTGATACACCTTGATGTTGTAGTTGACAGCAAAGGCTAGGAATAGTCTGATAGCTTCTAACCTTGCTACAGGGGCAAAGGTTTCATCATAGTCAATTCCTTCTTCTTGTCTGAAGCCTTGAACCACTAACCTAGCCTTGTTCTTGACAACTATACCCCTTTCATCAGTTTTGTTTTTGAAGACCCACTTTGTGCCAATTGGGCAGGCATCCTTAGGCAGTGGTACAAGTTCCCATACTTGTTGTCTTTTGAACTGAAGGAGTTCTTCTTGCATGGCTTCCACCCAACTGTTGTCTTTCAGTGCCTCTTGGTACTTGACAGGTTGTGTGAGGGATAGAAAGCCTGCAAAAAGACAGATATTTGAAGATTGGCTCCTTGTGAGCACACCTTCTCTGATGTTGCCAATGATTTGATCTGGTGGATGAGCTTTTAGGTAGATTAGATCTCCCTGATATGGTATGATGGCATTTTGTGGTGAAGGACAGAGGTTTGGAGACTCTGTTGACATAACATCTGTTGGCACTTTTGTAGAGTCAGCAGATGTTTGAAATGGAGGTGGAGGAATGGGTCCAAGTGGTGTAAAGTTGGACTGACATTTGTCAACAGTTGTTTGACTATGGTCAACAGATGATTGACTTTTGTCAAAAGATGATTGAGTAGTGGATTGGATGGGTGAATAAGTGGTTTGGGGATAGGACTGGCCAACAGTGGCTGACTCAGCTGTGACAGAGTTTTGACAGTTGTTTTAAACTACTGCTTCCTCTGATACAGGATAGACTTTGTAGTGATTGTGGAGTACCTGCAGGGTTAGTTTTGACAGTAATATCTTCAAATTTGAATTTATCCAAATCAAACAACTCAGCAGGGTTTGCTGGGATTTTTAAAAATGAAAGTTCATTGAACTTCACATTCAGAGTTTCTTCTATTGTCTTGGTCCTTGTGTTAAACACTTTATAGGCCTTGGCAGTAGAAGAATACCCCAGAAAATATCCACAATCTACTTTGGCTGCAAATTTTGAAATGGAATCTTTAGGATTTAAAATGAAACATGGGCAACCAAAGACTTTTAAAAATGATATCAGTGGTTTGATCTTAAACAGAATTTCATAAGCAGTATTTTGATGTCTAGGGTTGATTAAAACTCTTTTTTGAACATAGCAAGCAGTGTTTACAGCTTCTGCCCAAAAGGACAAAGGCAAACCAGAATCTGCTAGCATTGTTCTTGCAGCCTCAATGAGAGTCCTGTTCTTCCTTTCGACCACCCCATTCTGCTCTAGTGTTCTTGGGATACTGTACTGCCTTACAATCCCTTTTGACACACAGAAATCATCCAACTCCTTATTCTTAAACTCTGTTCCATTGTCACTTCTAAAGACTTTTACTGGCAAGTCATATTGTTTTTCAACTTTGGTGACAAAGTCCTTCAAAATACCTGCAGTCTCATCCTTAGAGTGTAAAAAGTAAGTCCATGTAAACCTAGAAAAATCATCAACTATGACAAGACAAAATCTCTTTCTTCTTAGACTCATGATTTTTACAGGGCCAAACAAGTCCATGTGTAACAATTGTAAACACTGACTGGTTTTGGACTCATCAATTGATTTGTAAGAGCTTTTATGTTGTTTTCCTTTTAGACAGGAAACATAATGCTCATCACATTTAAATTCTTTTGATGGTAAACCTCTGACAAGGTTTTGTTTGGAGAGTGAATTGATAGTTTTAAGGTTGGTGTGACCAAGTCTCCTATGCCACAATTCTGTCTCTTTGGTAGAGGCAGCAGAGAACAGACAGACATTTGCCATAGGATTATCCTTCAACATATCCACAACATACACATTGCCACTTCTATGAGCAACAAGTTGTGATTTGCTCTCAGCAATGATGGTGGTAATCTTTTCAACAGCCTCTGGGCCAACAATCTTACATGTTTGCTTAGTGAAGAATGACCCATATCCTTTGTCACTCATTTGAGACACACTAAGTAAGTTAAATTTTAGATTGTCTATCAGATTAACATTTTCAAACTTAAGCCTCCCTGCTTTGACAGTACCAGAACCCAACACTTTACCTTTAGAATCGTTACCAAAGGATATATCACCCCCTCCATGTGCAAGAAAGTCCAGAAGAAGGACTCTACATCCAGTCATGTGCCTGGAGCCTCCACTATCTACATACCATAAACTGTCTAAGCAAGCAGAAGCTCCCTGCACATCAGTAAAGATTTTAGTTTTGGTGAGTGTCCAAAGCCAAATTGGCTTTGGATGGGTCCTTAGATGTCTCAGCCTTAAGTTAAGGAGAATGATCAGAGGTTTGAACTAGCTTTTGAACTAGGTTCAACAGCTGCAATTGACCATTTGCCAGTGCTTGTATGTCAACACTTGGTCCAACAGATGTTTGATCATTTCCTATCAGATGCTGAAAACCATGAGGATGCATGTTCACTTTTGGTTTTGAAGGCCTTTTGGGCTCTTCATAAACATGTGGCAGACGATGACAAGTGGGTTGTCCATATCCTCTTGGTAATCTGTTAGCTGGTGGAACATTTGTTACCTGAACATCTCTGGGAGCAGAGTTTTTGTTCAGACCTTTGGTAACAGCTGTTTGGACTGGTTCAAAAGTCTGTTTGGGTTTTCCTTTTGGAGTACTCACCACTTGACTCTCAAGAGTTTTAGCCTTGTATTCTTTTATCTTTTCATCAAAATTTTTGAGATACAGGCACTCTTTTGTTTTGTGATTCTTTTTCTTACAAATTGAACATTCATTTGTTTTAGAATCATTTAAACTTGTTGTTTTGTTGATGTCATATGCTTTTAGAAGAAAACAGTTTTTGGTGACATGGTTCTTCTTTTCACAAAAATCACAAAACAAGTTGTTTTTGGCTTTCCCTTTTTCTTTCTTCTTTTCAACAGATGTTTGATCATCTGTTGGAAGATCTTTCAGAGGGATAACTTTGGCCTGTGGTGCCATTTTACCATCAGGGGTTTTGAAGGTCATTGGTTTGAAATTTTCAAGGACTTCACACTCATCTAACCATGTTGGTTTGAATTGATATTTTTCAAATTCATCAAATGAGGGTGTACCTTCCAACTTTTCAAGAATGATTTTCCTGCCATTGGGTTCTGTAACCTTGATTTCTTGACCTTTTGTATTGGTAGGGATGACTTCAACCAACTGTGGTTCCTTTTTGTCAGTGGTTTGTGAACTTTGGGCAGTGGTTTGAAAGCCAAACCCAAATTTCACATGACTTTTAGATTGTTGGTTGACAATCATCTCAAAACCTTTTGATGATTCCACCCATTTCTGACATTCAACTTGGGTGGACTCAGGCTCGTTTTTACAACTATGGTATTTTGTTATCATAGTCTGAAGCTGGTCTTTGGTAATGCTTGCTTCATGTTTTAAACTGCTGATTTCAGATTCTTTTTCAGTTATTTTTTATTTTAACTCTTTAGTGAGTTTTTCAAACTGAATTTCGTAATCCAAAATTTTCTTTCTAAAGTTTTCATTCACCTCTTTTATCTTAGCAAATGCCACAATACATTTGTCTGAGCATAAGTCATTTAAGATTTGAGGAGATACCTAAGTAGCAGCCATCAAGGCACAGTTACACTGGCAATCACAATCATCACTACCCCAGGGGTCTGAGAGATTCACAACCTCCACCTCAGATTCTTCAGCTGAAACAACTTCATCAACAACACCATTAGTCACATTTTCAGACATAGACACCACATCCTCAGAATCAGTCTCTTCAACAATTGTTTCTAGTGCCATAAAACAAAAATCATTTTCAGAGTTGGCAACTAAAGCAATGTTGTCATCTGTTATCTCATCTGGTAGACTGCTCCAATCAACAAAGCCCTGAGTAAAGAAACTCTGTTGACTTGGTTGACTGGTCTCTACAGGAGCAGAGGGTGGAGCAGCAGTCATTGGCACTGGTGCCTGAGTAACAGGTGTTTGGACATAATGATACTGAGGAACAGTGGTTTGAACATAATGCACAGGAACAGTGGTTTGGGTATGTGCAAAATGAGCAGTGTTTTACACATTTGGTACAGGGATGGTTTGATAAGTGTTGGTCTGAGGCCTTTGGTTTGGATAGGTGATCATAGGTGTACCATTTTGACTCCTACATTCCCTAGCAAAGTGACCCATTCTATGACACTTGTAACAGTTTATCTTTGATTTATCCAACCCCACCTTTGACCCACCATGTAAACCTGGGTATCTCCTGCCAGTTTTCTTATAGAAATTATTTGTTCTAATACTGAGCAGGGCAACCTGATGCAAGACGTCCATTTCTTCTAAGTCCAAAGGGTCAATATATTGAAGGTCATTGTACACAAAAGATGAATTATCAGAAGCCTGGATATCACCACTAGCTGTAAAAGCATAGTTGTTTGGTGATGAGTAAGGATCACTGTTAAAACCAGTGGTTATATCAATGTAGTGATCATAACTCTGATCCTTACTACTTCCAGAACCCTCCTCCTGACCCAACAGTGCAGTATTCCCAAATACATAGTCATCTGACACTTTGCCAGAGTCCTGGAACTTCTTTTTCTGGTTAAGCTCCCTTTCATAAGTCAGGAGCTTACCATGAAGCTGGGTCAGGGTCAGATCTTTGAATCCGATAGAGTTTCTCATGACTATAGCAATAGTGTCCCATTTGACCTGAAGTGATCTAAGGAACCTATGATTCAGTGTTGAATTAGGATAATTTAGACCAACCAGTTTAAGTTCACTAATTAGACAGTTAAACCTTTCAAACTGTTGTGTTAACGACTCCCCTTTTATGTGACTAAACGTTTCATATTGTTGGTTAAGTATTTCACGGTTGTTTTCAATCACATCTTCAGTTCCCCCGAACTGCTCTTTAAGAGCATCCCACAGTTCTTTAGCACTATTGCAGTGCAAGAGACCGGCATAGATATCATTCGGCAGTGCCATGGCTACTATGCTGAAAGCCTTGGCATCTAGCTCGATTTTTTGAAAATCTTGCTCTGAGTAGTTCTCAACACTCTTTGGTACTTGGATCTTTGGATCCTCGGCACTCGGTACCATTGGAACATGTGGTCCAAATGTTACCGATTTCAAGCACCCTGTGTTCTGTTGTGCTAACATATGAGCCACCCGACGCTGCCAGATGTTGTATTCTGACCTGATAAGCATCGGAGGCTTGTTACTTGTGCCAGTGTTGTGTGGATCTTGATTGAGTGCAGTCATTCTCTCGATTTTTCAAAAACAAAGTCTGTTTACTAACTGTTGAAACGAAAATAAACTATTACTCTGTTTTAAATCCGACAAACAAACGATATCAATAATTATGAGCTGATGTGTTATTAAATTGATTGATTAGATCGAATTTAATTGACCAAGCTCTGATACCAATTGTTAGGATCTGAGTTCTGGTTGTTTTGATTGTTTAACTAAGTATGAGATGAAAGGAATGAAATATAAATGGAAAGTGCAGCGGAATAAACTATAAATCAAAACATGGTTAATAATTGTTTTTAATCAAAAGCTTTCATTAATCGAAAGATTACAATTGTACAACTAAACTCCCCCTCAGCCTGATCACTCAGAGAATGTTTGTCTGAAAGAGAATGACGAGTGATAAATAGAACAGTGCAAGTACTGTTCTATTTATAGACAGACTCAAACCTCTGATGATCAGTGCTGACGTCACCTAAGACAGCGACCTCTAACTGACTAACAACTTCTAACATCTGCTAACTATAACTACTGTTACATTGAAAACACTGATAATACAAAACTCTGTGAAGTAAAACTCTGATGTCTTCTATCATCTGTTGAACCAAAGTGTTGTTGGTTCAACAGACCTTTGTTCTTCAGTTCTTTGATCAGCAGTTGTTTCTTCATCAGACCTTTATTCTTCAGACGTTTGTTCATCAGACCTTTCATCAACAGCAGTTGTCTTTAACAGTTGATTGAAGCAGCAGCAGTTAGGAATCAACAGTCTTTTGGGGAAAGTTTCTTTATAACAACTATTTTATTCATGGGATCAACACTTAGTATATTTTGGCTTTTCAATCATCTGTTCTTCTCCAGGTCAGCAGACCCAACAATGATGATAGCATATTCTAGATAGAAAAGATTAGATATTTCTCAGATGATGATAAAAACTTATATCGTCAGATGTTGAAGCAAAATGTTTGGACAATTGAACTGACTGGAAGGTTTCCGGAGATTTTTGAATCTGATGATATGAAGTATGAACTGGTATACAATGATCCTGATCTAGAGGATGGAGAAGTATCTGCGGCAGTCTCTAAAGAGATTTTGGAAGGATTGGCAAAGCAGATAGGGACGTCTTTAGAAGATACCTCGAATGAAAAAGAGATTCCTAATATTCCAGAGAAAGATGCAGGTACACATTCTGATGATAAAGAAACTCCAGAGTTTGAAGAGATTGAGATTGAAGATATTACTCACGAAGAATATCCTGAGTATTTCAAAGAAAAAGAGAATGTGGTGATACCTGAAATCAATGAAGACACACTTACTGAAGCTGAGATACTTTCCTGAGAAAAAGAGTAAGAAGATTATTAATGAAGTGTTTGAGAATTATGCCAATCAGAAACCTAACTTTCAACAGTCTGATGATATGAAAGAGTTGTTGAAGAATTTGAAAGAGAAAGAGGCTAACAGACCTAAAACAGAAGTGCAAGGAGGTTTTTACGAATATCATAATCAATTGTTTAAAGGAAGATCCTTAGGTTGGAGGTATCTTAGGCAATTATGATGCATAGGGGTGAAGTGGGAGAAGGGAATTCTGTACTTTTACAGATTCCATGACATAAAAACCCTGCTGTATTGGGCTGTACGAGATATTTGTAGACACACAATGAGCGGTGCTTCTGTGCATAATGATGTTGTTGGATGGTTTGCAGACAAAATGTCTTGGGAGAGCATAACAAAGTGGAAGATGTTCATGCTTAGTATCCAAAAAGGAAAGTTCATAAAGAGATTGATCCGGTTACTGGACAGAATAAGGTGACTTTGAAGTATAAACCTCCAGTGGTGATGAAACGGATTCCATTGATGCCTATTCAACAACATTTCAGCAAAGAGTTTGTTATTTGGTACTATGATTGGAGAACGGCTGAAGCTATCATCTTGTTGAAGGATAAATGAGAAGAATTCAAGAATTTACACATCTTTGATCCAATGTGGCTCATCAATTGCTCTATTGAAGCCATTATCATGCATTCATCTTTATTACAATCCTATTTACTGTGAGGAGAAAGATAGAGAGCAAGCGATGAAGTATCATAAGGTTGTGTGTTTTTGTTTTGCCTGGGATGTCAACGCGGGGTGTGTCTTTGACAAAAAGCTGGGAAGATATGTGAAAGTGAGTGAATTGAATAAAAGTTCAACGAAACTTAAACTAGAACCGGAGATGAGGAAACAGCAAAAGAAGATTCTCCGAATCAAACTATTGAACAAGACGATGGATCAAGAACGTCTAAAATCCCAGAAATAGTCAAGGGGGAGTTTGTAAGTGCATGGAATGTGACTTATTGCTTTTGTATTGTCATTATAGAGTTTTTGGTAGTTTTATGTTGAAGAAAATACTCATTCGACTGATTGAGGGGTCGAAGGAAGGTTTATATGGTCGAAGGAAGCTTTGAAGAAGATCTGTTTAATTCGAGCTATAGTGAAGGTCGAAGGAACACATTCGACCTAGTCGTGGGGTCGAATCTGAAGTTGTATATATAGTCTAAGTTTTATTTTGTGAAAAATAGTTGGTCATTCTGAATAGAGTATTGTGTGTGTGTTCTCTCTGGGTTGTGGAAAGTTCTGTTTTAGTTGTATTTCATTGTAAACACTATCTAAAACGTTTAATCCACATGTTTATGAATGAAATGTTTATTGAAAAGGATTTGATTGTGTTCTGATTTGATCTTTATCATATTGCATACGATCTAGGGTTTCCGCACCTGGATTGTTCCATTTGTATGATCATCTAGTCGTTTTCTTTAAAACCGATCCTCTACAATGGTGTATCGAAGATGTGAATAAGGGTCGATCCAAGGATCAACTCTAGTCAACCTGACCAAATCACCATAAGCAAAGCACATTTAAACCATTCTTCGTTGTGTGCAAAAGCTTGTTACTCATCTAAAATCAATAACACAAACTATAACCCATACAATCCACCCCTCAATGAGTTTGCAATCGTGCTTAAAAGTCATTTCTAAATAAATTTCGTGACGAAATTTCTTAATGTAGTGGAGATTGTAATGACTCATTATTTCAAAATAATAATGATTATTATTATTGTTAATTTTTATAAATGTTTACACGACTATATATATGCCCATTATTAATATATACTCCAAATACTCAAGCTAAATTAGTTTATATAAACAAATCGCACAATATAATTCGTGTTGTGATAAATGGAATAAACAAGACCGAGTCAGTAACTAGCTCGTATACGTGGTAGACATCCACCTAACCTACCTAGCTAACCCTAACTATATAAACATCTTAAAATCACCATTCTCCTTCATTTCCTCCTCCCACAAAACCCTAGCCACCACCACCACACCTTTCCATTTTCCCTTCTCTGCATAACTCCTCCACACATACTACACCTCCAACATTCCACCTTTCTCCTTCTCTTCCCCCACTAGAGCAGCGGCGGCAGCCGCCCACAACCCCCACCCGAGCCACCATGATCCACTTCCAAACTCTTCTCCTCCCCACGCATCAACCACTACCATAATAATATGTTAGTTAAAGCGAAATCCCCTCCTCCTTTTCGTTCACAAACACCACCCCGACACTGATAAACTCGAGGTGAGTTATGGCCTGTATTCTTTCCGTTTGGCCTTATTTCCGGTTCAGATTTGTTACGGTGCAATAACATGGTGGTTTCCCGGGCGGATTCGTGACTTTGACTGGTAAGCAGATTTCGTTTGATGTTTTGTTCGGCTACAGTAACACGAACGGGGATGTTTGGGTTTCCGCTTAGGTCTCTTGTTCTGGGTCAGAATGTGTAGCCACCGTGGTGGTGTTGCAGAAATTGGTGGGTTCGTTTGGTCTTTCTTTTGGATTCTTTGTCTCTCTAGCCATAATCTCCATGTAATAGAGTCCCGAAAAGGGTACGTCCCTGTGGCTGATGGTGAGTTCCTTTTTGTTTGGTGGTCTCGGTTAGTCATTGTGGTCATGACCGTGGTGGTGACAGGTCGGTTAAATGCGAAAGAATATATGTCAGCCGAAGTCAAACCTGGTCAAAGTTATGGTCAACATCAGTCAAGGAATCCAGATCTGGTTAACACTCGGTTCGAGGCGAGTACGTGTCAGTTCGCGAATCTATTCCCAGAAAGATATAACGCGCGTCATATCTTTAGTTCTTTTATTTCATGTTACTTTGTATTTACATATATATATATATATATATACAGGGGCGAAGCTATGTTGGGGTCAGGGGTGGCCCTGGCCCCCCTGTTTTTTGGCGCAGTATTAGAAATTTGTGATTTTCATAGGTAAATTGAGTCCGGGTTTACTCCGGCCCCCGCCGATTTTCCACTACGGATCAAAAAAAATTGAGTTCGGCCCCCGCCGATTCCGAACCCAAGCTTCGTCACTGTATATATATATATCTATATATATACGCATCACAAAAGCTTAAGCGAACAGAACCGACATGTGACAATAATCATTTTATTAATAGTTTGAATGATCGGTGAAATGACTAATCTAAAATTATATTTATTGTTGCGATAATAAACAAACTCTAAACTTCATATGTATAGATAGTACTTATAAAAATATGTAGCTTATCTTTATTATGATTGTAATAAGTTATGCCTTTGTCGTGTTTAAACGCTTAGATAAATTATGTTGTATGTGAGAAATTGGGCGATTGATTTTTAGGAAATATTGGCAACTTGAGTTGTCTGGTTTCTTGCAAAAACAGGGGAAACTCTGCCCATATTTTTATAAAATATAAGAAACATATCGGGCATTTAAATCTATAAATTTGTACAATTAAATCAACGCAACTTCGAATACTACATGAAAGTATATATTTATTATAACTATACGTACTTGCATGCTTTCGAGAAACTAAACCAAGTACTGTCGGTTCGTTAAGTTATACACATTAAGACACATATTGTTTACAATACGAGTCTAGTTAGTTGGATCAACTATCTTTACAACTAACAAACGAAACAAGATTATTTGCATTAGAATTTAAGGCATCCTTTACTTGTAATAGGATATAAGAGATTCAGTTAATCCAGCTTCATATATTGTTTGCTAGTACTTGCATAATGAATTTAAGGTGAGTTCATACTTGTCCCCTTTTTCTCTTTATCACTTTTGGGGCTCAACATGTATCTTATGCAAATATACCAAACACTTTCATACTCATATGCTCAATATACTAAACATGCTTATATACTATGCCATGCAAGAATTCAAACTATCCATAAAAATGCTACTTAGCATACAACCCACCTTACATGTATAGCACTATAAGAGTAGCACACCGCCCCCTAACTGGGTCATGTTAAGTTTTACCAGCCTACCACTTCGGTGTTAGGTTAAGAAGTGCAAACAAGTGTTGATTATGCCTTTTGTTTGATTCTATATGTGCAAAACTATAGCATGATGATTTGAGTAAAACATTTTAATACTATGTATGTAAACCAAAACTAGTATGTTCACCAATGCTTTATGTGTTGACGGATATTTTATACATGTTGCAGGAAATATATGATGCGATGACTCAGGAAAACTTGTTAGGGGATGGACTTACAAACACACCATTTTAATCATTGTTATTTTGAATGTTATATTTCCTTTCTTGAACAATTTGTATTTTTGACTTTTGAAAGTTATGAAATGAAATCTCCTTAATCATATTGTTACAATTCTAGTATCATGAAGTCTTTGAATAATCTATCACAAGTCGTGCCTCAATGTATTCCGCCATCGATTGGGGTGTGACAATTTCAACCTGCAAATCCGGATATGTAGTTGTGTCAAGCTGCTGCTTCCAGATTCGTTTGATACCACAATGATCTAATGAGACTGTCATAACAATCCCTAAGGATCTGGTGATCACTACGGTCCACACTTGCTACCAACATGCTGACCTTCTTACCAAAGAATGTGAAAAATCTGGATTTGACTATTTTTTAAATGTAAACGGCGTTTGTGGAATATGTAGTTGAAGAATTTTAGCTTTAAACAGGAAATCTGATCATACAAGGCACTATTCCAGGTGCGGAAACCCTTGAACAGAACAAAATGATAATACACGAATCACAGCACACGAATTACGCTTTTCAACATCATTTTCATAGATAACTTGTTCAATATTGATTACATAAACCTTTTACAAGTTAATCTAATAACACTTTCACAGACTCAATCTAGAGAGCAAACCTCTGACCTTAACACACACACAATGACCAAGAACTAACTAACAAAACAAGTTAAACCCTTATATAGCCTCTGCACATTCGACCGGTCGTGGGTACGAATGTGGAATTCTTCCACATTCGACCACTTCCATGGTTCGAACATACAATGTCTTCAGTCAGTCTTTCACCTTCGTCCCTTCCATTCTACCTTCGACCTTCATAAAGTCACCTTCGATCCTTCTAAAACTTCTAACATATGTTAATGTTTACAATCCAAAGCATTAGTCGCATATAATGCACCTACAAACTCCCCCTCGACTATTGCTCGGATTGCCTTCTCGCTTCATCCATCTGAATGTTCATCAACTTGATTCTTAGCTGTTTCTTTTGGTCTTTTGTCATCTCAGGTTCAAGTTTTCTCTTCGTTGATTGCTTAGGTACTTCAGCTACCTTCACCTGCTTGCCCAACTTCTGCTCAAGGTTGCTACCGGAGTTGATATCATAAGCAAAGCAAACTCCAACAACCTGTTGATACTTCTTTGCTTGTGATGCATCATTGGGATCGCTATAAATCGGGTTGTAATACAGCATGATGATGTCTTCAAATGTACAGTTAATGAGCCACATTGGGTCAAAAACATGTATTTTCTTATATGCATCCTTCCCATCTCTCAGTACAATAACAGCTTTAGCATTCCTCCAATCGTAATACCAGAAGATGAAATCTTCACTAAAGTGTTGTTGAATTGGCATTAAAGGAATCTTTCTCATAACTTCAGGAGCTTTGTATATCAACGTTACTCTCTTCCTACCCGTCTTTGGATCAACATCCCTATGAACCTTCCTTCTTGGGTATTGTGGTTTAAACATACTCCACTTTGTCCTACTCTCCCAAATCAATCTATCAGCAAACCATCCAACCGCCGTATTGTTCACAGATGCACCAATAATTCTGAATCTGCATATATCTCTCACCGCCCAGTACGGTAGAGTTAGCAAGTCATAGAATCTGTAGAGGTACAGAATTCCAGTTTCCCATTTGACTGCAATGCACTTCAGACTTCTAAGATATTTCCAACCAAGAGCTCTGCCTTTAAACTTTTGGTTGTGATATCTGTAGAATCCTCCCTGTGCTTCCGGTTTAGGCCTTTTATCATCCTTTTCCTTCAGCTTCTGCAACAAAGTCTTCAAGTCGTCACTTTGTTCAGATGGTTTCTGTTTATCTTCACCAAACACTTTCTTAACAAACTCTTCGCTTTTCTTTTCAGCTTTCTTCTTTGCTTCCCTCTGATGTGTTTTAGTGAAATCTGGGAATACTTCATTTTCATCATTCTCTCTGAAGTATTGAGGATACTCTTCATGAGTAATATCTTCTATCTCAATCTCCTCAGTTTCTGGTGTTTGCTTGCCATCAGAATGATTTCCAACATCCTTCTCAGGAATGTCTGGAATCATTTGATCAGACATTATCTCTTCCAGTGTCTTCCCAACTCACTGTGCAATGCCTTCTAGAATCTCTTTAGTCACAGCAGCAGACACCTCTCCGTCTTCCAAATGTGGATCACTATACTCTAACTCGTATCTCATATCCTCTGTTTGAAATATCTCAACAAACTTCCGAGTAAACTCGATCGTCCATTCTCTCTTTCCTAACATCTCCCGATATACATCTTTAGCTTCATCTGATAAAGCTCTAACCTTCTCATTCCAGAAAATACTTTCATCAGAATCAACGTTCTCTCTTGATTTCTTCGAGATGGACTGACCCGCACTCCTCTTTTTGGTCTGTCTCTGTTTAAAAGTGAATTTGCTCGAGTCATCATCATCATCACTACTGCTACTCTCATCATCATTACTCTTATTACCCGATCCACCCTCAGCATCATCATCATCATCGTCATCAGATTCATCATCTGATTCATCCTCTTCTTCCTCTTTATCAGACTCTTCATAATCTACTTGTTCTTCCTCTTTCTCTTTGTCTTCTTCTCCCTCTTTCAACTTAGGAGCTTCACCATATAGTTTATCAAGTAGATCACTCATTCTCTTATTCTCCTTTTTCAACTCTTTATTCTCTTTTTTCACACTCTTAATCATCCTCCTGTTTCCACTACATCTCTCATCAAGCTCATTTTTCTCCTCCTCAAGCTGTTTCAGCTTCTTTTCAAGTTCATCTTGATTCGTCTTTGAAGCAACAACTATCTGTAACATCTTCTCTTCATTTTTCTTAAACCTTTCTATTTCAGCTTGTTGAGCAATCAGCATTTCCATCATATCTTCCATCTTCTTGTTCACCTACTTCATCACATCATCAGAAACAGTGACCTTTGATTTAGAAGATTCAGCAACAGGAGTCTTTTCTTTCTCAGGCTTCCTAAACATGTTAAGAACATTTTCTAAAGTAGATTCCAGATTAGGAACTACTTCGGGTTCTTTAGCCTTCTTCTGCTTCTTTGCTGCAGGTGAGGAAACTTTTGATGAAGTACCGGCTTCAGGAACTTTCTTTCCTTTTAACAACTTCTCAATCTCCTTCTCTCTCAACTTTTTCGTACTTACCTTCTTAGCCATCGACTTGTGCTTAGGCTTTTTCAAATTCACCACTATTGTCGATCCATCAAAATCTTCAGTATCCAACCCTAAATCACCTTCAATATCAGTTGGCTCTTTCTGTAACATCTCTTCCACAGATTTGTTGAGTGAATCAGACTCTCCAACAGCAGTGGCCTTGCGTTTGGAAGACTTCCTCACCAACTCAGTCTCAGAATCCCACTGTTCTTCTTCCTCAGTCTCTTCTGAATCCACTGAGTCCACATCTACCAAACAAGTACCCTTCTTTGCAGTACTCTTCTTCCTAGCCCTCTGTTTCTTTGCAGATTCACCTTCATCAGCCTTTGCCTTGCCCTTCCCTTTGGCTCCGGCATTCTTAACTTGTCTCTTCCTCTTGGTATTTGCATCAACATGCACCAAAGGATCATCATTATCCGAATCACTCTTATCATGTCTCGCCTTGTTCAATCCTGGGTCAGTATAACCTGGATTAACCAAACATCCAAACAAACGTTTGTGTGGTGGCTTCTCATCATCTGGAATACCCTTATATCCCTTCATTCTCAACAACGTTCTGATGTTCATATGATCCTGTCCCAACACCATCGTAGGATCCTTCCTCAAGTTAGGATATTTATGATCAAATATCATCATCAGAAATATGGGATATATCATGAACTTATTAGACTTCAACCCCTTCAACATTTCCAACATGTGATCCAGAATCATCCCAGCAATGTTAAATGGTTTATATTATCATTAGAAACAGTGTGTGACCCGACAACTGCTGATATTGTTGTCCACATAAGCTCACATGCAGACTGTAATGCAATGCTTTAAAATGATACGATTTAGATGTATTATACTAACACGTTGTGGTTCCCACACACACGACATACTCCCGTATCAAGATATTGCACAAACCTTCCTCGTAACGCGTGATTATACCAGAGTTATCTGTTTAGTTACAAGATATATAGCACAGAGGTGTACAGGTCAGCAAACAAATGCAGCAAAGTAACATGTGCATATATACCAGGTTGAGGCTGATATCAACTACTGATTTGCATCAGTAAATTGACACGATGTAATTATGATCTTTGATCAATAATAACATGAAGTTCCCCAATTCGGTAACTTTTGGTTTTGGCATTAAAGCTCTTTTAGCAAATATTCCGATTAAACTAGGTCCGTAAATTAATACGACAAAAATTTAATCAGAATATCCCGGATAACAATAACATAACGACCCGAAACCTCAGATTTTGGCAACTCTATCAAACGAAATTACGGTACTAAGACCATATGCCCATGAGGTGTTCAGCCACGAACGAGTAGTTCGTTATGTTTGTATCACTAATGCACGCAGTTATTAGTCTACGAAGCCTATCAGCACATCACACGAAATCAACACACGCCTCATATTGCATTACATATCTTTAGCCTGTGTTAGATCCCCACTGATGTACTATCATTTCCTCTTTTTATCATGGAAATCATTTTGGATTTTTCTTTTTTATGGCTTTTTGTTTTTTCAATGTTTTTTTTTTTTGGTTTTTCTGATAAAAGACTCCCCCTAAAATGTAAAACATATTTTTGGGTTTTTGAATTTTTCTGAAAAACTGTAAAAACTTAAAGAAAAATTTGAAAACTAAAAAATGATAAACCGAGATAATGATTAGTCTTGTTTTTCTTTTATATTGTTTACTTTTAAAAGATATTCGAATTTGGGATTTATCAAAACCTTTTGTGAACAAGTCTGCTCTTTGATAGTCAGTGTGGATTTTGACCATATCGATCTACTCTTTGGCATAACAATCACGGATAAAGTGATACTTAATCCGGATATGTTTAGCTTTAGAGTGATTGCCAGTATCTTTAGTTAATGCAATTGCGGCTTCATTATCACAGTGTATATGGGCTTAAAGAAATTGCAAACCGTAATCCACCATCTGCTGTTGAATCTAGAGAACCTGTGAGCAACAACTCGAGGCTGCTATGTACTCTGCTTGGCAAGTAGACAATGCGACCGAAGTCTGCTTCTTACACTGCCAGGTGACTAACCTGCTCCCTAAAAACTGGCATCCAGCTGTCGTGGATTTGCTGTCTTTGTCACAGCCGCCCTGATCTGCATCACTAAATGCAATAAAGTCAAAATTATCGTCATTAGGGTACCATAGTCCTCCCGACGGACAACCCTTCAGATATCTAAGGATACGCTTGACCGCTGTCAGATGACTTTGTTTCGGCTTCGATTAGAACCGTGCGCAGAGGCATGTATCAAACATTATGTCTGGCCTTGATGCGGTTAGATACATCAGAGATCCGATGATTGCTCTGTATGTAAATGGGTCCGTCAGCTCCCCCTTAGCGTCAACACCAATCCAGTGATTAGGTTGAATCAGGGTGTCCATCGGCTTGGAATCCTCCATCTGGAACCGGCTCAAGACTTCGGATACGTATTTTGTTTGATGAATAAAGATCCCCGTTGGTCTTTGATCCACCTGCAAGCCGAGAAAGAACTGCATTTCGCCCATCGCACTCATTTCGAACTTTTCCTGCATAACACGTTCAAATTCCCTCCAAAAAAGTTTGTTAGTTGAGCCAAAAATAATATCCTCTACATAAATCTGGACGAGAAGCAAATCATCTCCTGTTTTCTTCGTAAACAAAGTACAGTCGACCAATCCGCGTTTGAATCCTTTCGACAAGAGGTACGTGCTCAGCTCCTCGTACCATTGGCGTGGAGCCTGGTGCAACCCGTATAGCACTTTGTTCAGAACGTAAACCTTATCCCGGTGGATAAGATCTTCAAATCCCGGGTGGTTGACCGACGTAGACCTCTTCTTTGACCACACCGTAAAGAAAAGCACTTTTGACATCCATTTGATACAGCTTAAATTTCTTGTACGAGGCAAACGCTAGAAACATTCGGATTGCTTCTATGCGCGCCACAGGTGCATATATCTCATTGTAGTCAATTCCTTCGATCTGATGAAAACCTTGAACTACCAATCTGGCTTTGTTCCTTACGATCACTCCTCTATCGTCTTTCTTACATTTAAAGACCCACTTGGTACCAATCTTCTTCCTTCCTGGAGGTAAATCCGTCAGTGTCCAGACTCCCAACTTCTGAAATTGCAACAACTCCTCTTGCATCGCCTCGACCCAGGCATCATCCAAAAGAGCTTCTTTGTATGTCCGCGGCTCGACCTGCGAAACATAACATGCAAACGACCAATCATTCTGACAACCATACTTTTGTACTTTTGCATATAAAGCTAAAGCACCAAAACTTTCTGGTGAATTGACACTTCTTAGTTGTCCTCTCGTCATAACACTTCTACCAGGGTCACCGATAACTTGCTCTAACGGGTGAATACGGTGAATCCGAGATTTCGGATGTTCAGGTACAGTCACTCCCGTCTGAGTAGTCAAGTTCTCCACTGCATCCAGATCATGACCCGTGTTGGACGATGAAGCAACATCTGGATTTGGGTTCACTGGAGGTGCCTCTGTTGCATGTTCAAGAATAACTTCTTCGAAATCTCCATCATCTTCCGATTCTGAAGTATCTAAAGTAGTTGAAGCCTCTTGAAACACTACTTCTTCTGGTATAGGAGCATTGGTATCATTAGAAGCTGTTGGAGGAGTTACAGTGATCGGACGCAACAATGGTGAAGTTGCTGCGTTTTCACACTCGTAAAGTAATCGGATAACAGCCTCTTCAACCAAGCTATCTAGATTGAATGATTCAAAGAAGTCTTTGTAATCAAACATCCAATCAGGACCATTTCCTTGCACATTTTGAGTATACCGTTGAACTTCAACGTTTGCCCAGTCTTCCACCTGTCGAGTTCTTTTGTTGAATACCCGTTTGAGCGGGGTTGCATATCCAACAAAGTATCCCTCTTCAGCTTTCGGACTAAACTTTTCGCCTGGATTCAACACCGTGCACGGAGCCCCAAAAGGTTCTATATACTCCAAGTTTGGCTTTCTTCGGTGTAACAGCTCATAAGAAGTTTTGCCAAACTTCTTCACTGTTAAGACCCGATTTAGTGTATAGTTTGCTGTATAAATTGCCTCGTTCCAGAACATTACTGGAAGATTCGAGTCAGCTAGCATTGTTCTTGCCGTTTCTATGAGAGTCCTATTTTTCCGTTCAGCAACACCGTTCTGTTGAGGGGTATACGGAGCAAAATATTCAAGATGAATTCCTTTGTTTTCACAAAAATCATCCATCTTGGCATTTTTGAACTCCGTCCCATTGTCACTCCGAATTCGCTTGATCTTTAGACCATAGATATTCTCCAATCGAGTGAACAGAACTTTTAGATTATTAAAAGTGTCACTTTTATGATGCAAACACATTACCCATGAGAATCTTGAATAGTCGTCAGTAACTACTAAACAATAAAGCTCCCCAAGATGACTTTTACGTTTGACAGGTCCGAATAGGTCCATGTGCAATCGCTCAAGCGGCATCTCAACAGAGTTTACTTTCTTCACCTAATGGGATTGTTTGTGTTGCTTTCCTTTCTTACAGCTTACACACTTGTCGTTCAAATGGAAATGTTTAACATTTACACCTTCGACAAGCCCATTTTTCACCAAGTGATTCATTTTCCTCAGGTGAATATGCCACATTCTTCTATGCCACATAATCGACTCTTTCTCAGTAGCCTTCGATAGGAAACATGTTACTTGCCCCTGGGTCGTCATCGCCTTAGACATATCAAGAATATAGAGATTGTTGACTCGAGGTGCCTTCAACATAACCCACTCTTTTGGAATTTTAAAGCACGGTTTGAGGATATAACAAGATTTGTCATCGAAATAAACAGAGAAGTGTTTGTCACATATCTGACTGACACTCAACAGATTATAATCGATCTGCTTCACATACGATATCCTCTCGAAACTCACAATCCCGTTACTCACGCTTCCCTCCATCGTGATGTAACCTCCTTTGTTCCCAGCAAATGCAACGTAACCTCCATTGATATTTTTCACGTCAAAGAGTAATGCTAAATCCCCTGTCATGTGGCCTGAAGCTCCACTATCAACAATCCAAAGACTGCTAATAGGGCCAGCTGAAGCTCCCTGCACACATTAAGTAAACATGTCAGTTCTTTGGGGGACCCAAGCCTGTGTGGTCTTGGGTCTTTGAATATCACCCTTCAAAGATTCATTTACATCAACATTTGGTTTTGAATCAATCTTTTTCGGATCATTCAAAACTTTTTCAACCTTTTCATTTCATTTTGAAGTAGAGGCTCCCGGAGTACCATTTGGTGTCCAAGATTGTTCCGAACGTTTTAGAATTCGAATCTGAGATTTTGGAGTCTCAGTCATTTTCTTAGTATCGTTCACAAATGAAACTTTCTTGAGTACCTTCTCGGATTTAACCGATTTAGGTCCAACATTTGATTTGACAACAGGTTTTGGTGGTACCTTTTGTCTATCAACTGTTGTGTTCACCATTGGTCTCTTCAAAGGTTTCTCCATGGCTATCCGGTTTCGACGATCATAATGAAATTGACGTTCATTCCTCTTTTGATAAAAATTGTTTTGATTATAAAATGGTGCTGGTTGAGGAACAAATCGTCGTTGTGGATAATAAAGATTGTCCACCGGCTTTCTCATGGATTACCTTACATCAACTTCGTGCCTTTTGTGCCTCACGTACGGGCAGTGAGCAAGTAAATGCCCTCTCTCCCCGCACTTGAAACATGCACGGTACTCTTCAAACACATTTTGAGCATGCGGCTTTGCAAATGTATTGATGGGATATTGATCATCGACACATCTATGGCTTAAACTCTCAGGAGCTGGGCCCCTAGAGTAAGCAGGCTCAAGAAAACCGTTTGCTTTTTGTTTCGGTTTGATGAATTGGGTGACATGAACTCTTGGTTCTTTAGGAACATCCAAATATAGTTTCTTTAAAATTTCTGGTGGAATATCATTTGATCTTTCATGTTTCGGAAACCATATTGTGCTTTCTTGCCAAATTTTCTCAATTTTAGAATAGTTAGCAAACTTGATTGGATATTCCTCGTCAGAGATAATCTTATCGGATCCTTCCATCCGATAAAATACCTTGACTAGTTTGTCACCTGAATCCTTTTTCACTTCTTTCTTTTCGGATTGTTTAACATGATGCGCATTAGCCACCGGATGAGAATGTTGAGAAGGTGACACAGGTTCATTCGTGATAATATGATTTTCCTTTGGAATATCACTCACGTTCTCAACTTTCTCATTCTCAGTGTCCGAATCATCAGTTAAAGCAGTAACTCCTTCATCATTCAAACCTAAAATCGGTCTTACATCGGAATTTGGATCTCCGATACTAGAAGTATTGGATTCATCTTCCGATGCAGAATCAGATTTTACTGAGCTCTCCGGTGTCACTTGATGACAATTGTGATTTTCAAACAGCACCGGAGATGGCACAGACTTATAATTTGTGGTTTGAGATGGTTCATCAATGATGTGATCAACAACATATGCAATGTGCTTGTAGCTTTCAAGCTTTTTGTTGACCTTTTCAGCAAAACACTTGATGGTGGCCATTTCTAACGTAGTGTTTTCAAGTTCATCAATGTAACTGTTAATTGCCAATTAATTTAATGAAAGAGTTTTCTTTAGGTCAGAAATGTCCTTTTTGTAACCATCAAGCACTTTGTTGAATGCTATAACTTCCTTGCGAGCAGATTGACAGTTAATCACAGCACTATCACGTTGTACGCGAAGTTGCTTGTTTTCTTCTGTCAATCTATCACAAGTGCCATAATACTTATCACTAGTAATGTCAATGGTAGATTCAGAACTTACCTGTTTTGGAGGATCTGTCATGGCCATTAGAGCGAAATGAGCTTCCTTCCCAGCAAAGAATTTGGAATAATCGGTTCTGGTAAAGGCATCATCCACTATGCATGACTTCCTCGTCTTCAGAAAATCAGCTTCAGCCAGCAATTGATCGATGTCATCATCTAGAGAAGTCACACTGGCCTCTGAGTCTGATTCACTTTCCGAATCTGAGTATACTGACTCACTTTCATCAGGAACGTCTGTGACTGAGTCAATCCCAACTCCCGAACTTTTCTCCTCAGCCTGAACTTCAACAGTTCAGTCTCCACATTCATCTCTTCAACAGAGTGCACAACCTCATTCTCAGTTTCTTCAACTTGATCAACTATCACCGACTCCTCAATATCAACCTGTTGTGCAACACACGCCACATTCCTACCAGGTCTTATCTCCTCAACACCAATTTGTATATCAGTCCTGTCAAATCTCTCATCATTCTGAATCACCAAAGCTTGATTTTGATTGTTATTCTGTGGTTTCTCATTTGGTGTAGTGATGGGTATAACTGTTCTGTTTGGATTATTTGGTGGTTGAGTTTGATTCTGGTTGGTTGTATTTGGTTGTCTATTTGGGTTGTTTTGAGAGGTGTTTTGTCGGTTTTGGTAATTGTTTGGTTTTGATAGTTGTTGTTTTGAAAAGAGACTTGGTTTTGAGATAGGCGGTTTTGGTAGTTTGAGTTGAATGGATTTCTGTTACCTTGTTTAGCAGGCTGTGTACACTCTCTCTTAAAGTGACCTTTTCCACCACAATTAAAACATGTGACTTTCTCTTTGTTAAAGCCATATGTGGTGTTTGGAGAGGTACCCAAATCAGTTCTCCCGGTCTGTTCAATAAATTCGGTTGCTCGTCTCATAATGCTTGCGAAAGCCCATTGTATGTCTATTAGCTCCATCTCCTCTTTATCGATTTGAGCATAGTCTTCATTGGTTAAGTTGTTATTCCCAATTTGACTTGCTACTAAACCGTTATACAAAGCAACCATTGCTGAGACTAGCCCAATATGTTGCTGAGCAACTTCCACAGTAACGTTATTCATGTTGGATGTCTCCAACACTACCGGTTTCTAATTGGTCTGATTCATTTGAGTCATGTACTATTGTTGTTGAGGTTGTTGTGGTTGATTTGCAGAATAACATGCAGCTTGTTGCATTCCAGAAAATGGTGAAATGAAAGAATTTGTGTATTGTTGTGATGGTGGTGTGTATGATGGTTATGAGTAAGATGAGGTTTAAGCTAGGTAGTTGATCGGTTGTTTGGGTGGTTCCATAACACTTGAGACACATGCTATATGAGGAGCCACTGTTCCACCATGACTTGAGTTACCCACAGTTGACGAAGTACTAGCATGGTTCCAGTACTTGTAGGCATCTTTCTCCTTAAGTACCTCGATGTGTTGATCCCAGTAAGGTGGTAAAGCATCAGCAAATTTGTCCACCAAATCTGACATAGGAATCTGAATGTCATAGCTTGACAATTCAGTTAGCAAGTGACAATATCTGGGAGTCAACTCTTTCAACGTCTCATTCCCAACATAGATGAAATTCTCAAATTCTTTCCTCAGCTCTTCCATTCTCAACCTTCTCGTCTTCTCGTTACCATCATGACGATTCTTTAGCACATCCCATAACTGTTTGGAAGTTGTACACGAACCAAACTGATGTAGCAAATCATTTGTGATCGCTTGGGTTAGCTAAGAATACGCCTTCTTCTCCACCGCGAATTTCTTCTTCTCGTCATCAGTCAAACTCTCCAGAGGAATCTGCTCACCGGTATTCTCTAACAATGGTGCCACATATCCTTTTGCAATCATCTGCCACGCCTCGGTTCCTTCCAATCCCATTCCTTCAAGATGAATCTTAAACTTCTTCTGCCATTGGTTGTACTCCTGCATCTCCATTAGCTTGGGTGGTCTGTTTCCGCTACCTGAAGATAAATCATTGATTAGTGTAGAAATAGCATTAGTAGTTTGAGTGTTTACCACCGCGGCTGCTACTCCTCAATAATCTGCTGCAGATTGTTGTGAAGATGATGCAACGCTCTGAGGCATCGAACTCGTCATAACTAAGTAGTTAATTGGTTGCGAAGACTGAGTGTTTGATTTCTGAGCTGCTACTGTCCATGGGTCCATGGTCACTTGCTGTTGTTGTGTTGTCCCCGGTCTCGGTGTAGTTGGTAATCCCCACATGTTGTTCACAAAGTTAGAAATGCAACACACATGAAAATTTCACCACAATGCTTCTACTTTCGTCCTTGAAATAGTGACCCGAATGTAGAAAATAGGTGATAATTTCCACGTTCGACCAATATCTCTTCACTTTCGTCCCTCTGATTTCCACCTTCGAACCCACGATCACCCGAATGTGGAAAATATGACCCGAAAGTAAAAATTCAACACAACAATCCTAGGTTCGACCCAAATAAAGCTACTTTCGACCAGAAAAAGCCCTAGGTTCGACCTAAAAGTCCACTTTCGACCCACTGCTCTCTAGATTCGACCCCAACATGTTTTAAAAAAACGGTTACACTTTGAAAAACGGTTATTTTGATCTGAAATTTTCAAAAGTTAATAGATTTTGATGATCTTTATCAGGTTATGATTCGGAATTGATTTGGAACAAATTTAGTTCTTGGAATTGTTGATTTTAACCACGAATTGTTATCCAAATCCTTCAAATTGTATCAAAAACCATTTTTCAATGAAAACAGAGAAAATTTGAACAAAATAGGGTCCAAATCAGTTCTGAGATTATCAATTTGTTGTTGTATGATCTCTATGGCTCTGATACCATTTTGTAGTTGAAGAATTTTAGCTTTAAACAGGAAATCTGATCATACAAGGCACTCTTCCAGGTGTGGAAACCCTTGAACAGAACAAAATGATAATACACGAATCACAACACACGAATTACGCTTTTCAACATCATTTTCATAGATAACTTGTTCAGTATTGATTACATAAACCTTTTACAAGTTAATCTAATAACACTTTCATAGACTCAATCTAGAGAGCAAACCTCTGACCTTAACACACACACAATGACCAAGAACTAACTAACAAAACAAGTTAAACCCTTATATAGCCTCTGCACATTCGACTGGTCGTGGGTACGAATGTGGAATTCTTCCACATTCGACTACTTCCATGGTATGAACATACAATGTCTTCAGTCAGTCTTTCACCTTCGCCCCTTCCATTCTACCTTCGACCTTCTTAAAGTCACCTTCGATCCTTCTAAAACTTCTGACATATGTTAATGTTTACAATCCGAAGCATTAGTCGCATATAATGCACCTACATAATAAGTATACCATATCGGAAAATCAGATTTTGTAAACAACTTTTCATTTAAAAAGCCAAAAAGATTTTACTTTATTTTAATTTTTTTAATTTTACGGGAGACAATCTTCCAGTAAAACAAAAAACATTTTAAAAAATCATAGAAAAATGAAAAATAAGTTCATGTTAAGAAAAGAAAATGATGTATCGCTAGACTCAAATAAGTACATCAGTGGGCTCTCGAGATATTTTAAACATAAAAACTTATGAAAAGAGAAGCAACCACTACAATGATGTATCGGTAGACTCAAAATCATTTCTAAGTTGGCACTGTGATATAAACCTAAAGAACTCGACACCTATTTGATTAACGCCTAATAGGCATATGGTTAGTACCGAATTTTCGTTTGAGATTGCCAAAATCCGAATTTTCACGTCTTTATATTGTTTACTCATCTAGGATATATAGGCTGACTATCAGCTATGAACAAATGCTTACGTGTTACACATCGAGTTGCAGCTTGGTTGAACTTAAAGAACTCGAAACCTAGTTGATTAACATCTCATTGGCATATGGTTAGTACTCAAATTTCATTTGAGATTGCCAAGATCCGAGTTTTCAGGTCCATATATTGTTTACTCATATATAGGCTGGCAATTGGCTAAGAAGAAATGCTTACGTGTCACACGTCGAGTTTCATCTTGGTTGAAACACCTCAAGGCTATATGCTGACCTGATCACCAGTGATCCTAAACCTTGTAAATAAATCGGTGAAAACACTAAACTCGCCTGATACGAGCAAGCTTTGCTCAAATGATGGTACAGGAATGTGTCTTCGTTGCAAATGGTGTCCAATTATCAATTATTTAATGTAACTATCGAAGTACGATCCAAAAAGTTACACTTTGGAGTGCGAACAAAGAATAATATTTATTAATTAGAATTTATAGATCACAAAAGGCAAATAAATAGCGGTGATAAATATTTGGAGAAGTATTTCTTTATTGATTATTTGGAATAATTAATAATTATTCATTTAAGGCGTTAAACGATTAAGGATGATTTATTATTGGATAATAAATATTATTTATAATTGCTTTTATCGTTTAATGATTTAAATAATATCGAGTTTTTATTTTGAGATAATAAAATATATATAATTAACTTATTGTTTAAGTAGTTATTGGCATGTATAGTGGATGGGCGTTATACGGAATAAATATTACAAAGTAATAATGGGGCGTTATGGGAAAAGATGGTGTAGTGGGAAGGGACTTTTTGGTGCTTTATAAATGATTGGGTAATCATTGCTTAATTATTGTTCTCTTATTTAAATAATAAAATTAACAATAATAGTAATAATAATAATAAAAAAATTTAACCGAAAATTTATTAAATTAAAAAATAATAATAAAAAATAATATTTAATATTAAAAAATAATATTGTTTAAAATAAAAAATAATAATAAAAAAATAACATTCAAACGTTTGAATTTCAAACGGTTACTGTTCCAAACGTTTCCAATAAAAGATATGGTTGGCGGTTATCCTTACGAAGCAGCCGGACCTTCCAATCTCCGGCGATACTCTCGCCGGAGACGTCGTATACCATGGCCATCTCCTCCTCCTCAACCAATGTTCTCTTCTCCTCCTCCTCAACCAATGTTCTCTCCTCCTGCTACTACTCAACCAATGTTCTTTTCTCCTGTTCCTCCTCAACCAATGTTCTCTCCTCCTCCTGAACCAATGTTCTCTCCTCCTCCTGAACCAATGTTCTCTCCTCCTGCTACTACTCAACCAATGTTTTCTCCTCCTCCTACTACTCCACTAGTCTCCACCACCATCACCCCCATTCCTCCTTTACCTGGGTACACTCCCCAACACAAGATGCTGAGACAACTGATGAGTAATGCATCAGGGCATTGGAGTATACTATGACTACCCTAGGAATGGGGCAGCTACGGTTGGTGGAGAACCACCCGAACCCCAACCCCATCCCACCCCAAACCCTCCTCCTCGGGAGCCCACTGAGGAGGAGTACGAAGCAACTAGGGCTACTATGGATGAGGAACGATACTATTTATCCACTCCGACGGTCGTGATAACGATCATTCCATGTCCTCGCCAGAGTACACACTCGAGGACTAGGATAATTACTCTCTATAGTTGGGGGTTTAGGTTTAATTATGTAATGTTTTAATAAGTAGTTTAGGATTATGCAGTGTGTTTGTAATAAGTAACTTAGGATAATCTGTTTATGTAATGGTTTTAATTTAAATTTTATATAATGTGTTTATCTAAACTAACATTAAACATTAAAACATAATATTAAACATTAAACATTAAAATATAATATTAGACATTACACATTAAAACACTAAACACTAAACATTAAACATTAATGAAAATAAAAACGCATCATAGACCACGACAGAAGATTGGTGATGTGGAAATCGCTTTCGTAGCGCTGCCGATAAGCATCGTGTGTGAGTTGAATTCCCATCTGTTCGCTAACGCCAGGGTGCTCCTCCATCGTTGCTTCATAGATGGCGTGCTATCTCGTACGGTTATTTTATATGACAGACCACTTACTGGCGATTTGATCAACCGAACGGTTTTTCGTTTTGCTAATTCGGTTGTACTCAGCCAAGACATTGTGCCAAAAATCCTCCCTATTGTTTGGCGGGTTCCCCTTAGTATTGATCCACGCCGTCACCAACTGGATTTGATCGTGAATTTTTGAATTTTCCAACGGTCACATCATGCATAACGCTCGCCATTTCCATAACCCTACCAATGATAACGCCCCTATAGCGCTCGAGGGGACGGTGTTCTCCAACGCTATGGAGCCAAAAACACCCTATAACGCTTCCCACTACACACACTTAGATGCTTTAAGTACTTGTACATCATTGCCGCTTATGTAGAGCGAAGGAAGAAAAAGAATGTAAAGTTTGAATATTTATAGGAAAAAGAACAATGAGATGAAATTAAGTTGACCTCGGAAGACAAGTGTTAGTAGTATAATAGTGGTGAGGGACCATTTTGTAATAAGTAGAAGATAAAGGGTTAGTTTAGTCAATAAGTGAAAGATTAGAAAGTTAGTTATAGTTAGTTGTTAGAGGGAAACAGGATTATAAATAGAAAGATAACCCAATGTAATGAACTAGCTATGAATTGATTGATATTTCCTCTCTGTTCTTCTTTTCTTTCTTTTGATAGCTAACAATTGGTATCAGAGCCGAGACCCTCTCGACCTGTAACCGATTAACTACCATAACCGATTCTTCACCCACCATTGATCCGCCATTAATCCGTCATTAACAACCTTCATAATAATAATAATAATAGTATCACATACAAACACCTACATCATTTTCATAATAATAATAATACTTCACTCACAATAATCATGACAACCACTCGTAATCAGACTCTTGAACAGATAACTCAGGAACATGATAGTACTTTAAGCCAATTAGAGGCTGCTGCAGGTCAGAATTTGTCTGAAATCGAAGGTTTGAAGACATTTGCTTTAAAGAATGCTGAGAATCTATCGGCTATGAAAACGCAGATGGAAGCCCAAATGAATGAGATCTTGGAGATGATTCAGAGTCAATCTTTGAATAATAATAATAATCATAATCATAATGATAATACTAATAATGTGGTTCATAACAATCACAACACATACACACACCATAATGATAATAATAATAATACGATACAGTCAATGAATCGTAATTCACATACAAATAGACTAACAAAGATTGACTTCCCTAAGTTTGTCATAAAACTCACACATCAAATCAAATTACCTTATCGTTCTCAATTTACCGAATTAAAGTCTGTCCACCAAGTGTTTGAGGAAATGCCTCAAAGGGTTAGGGATGTGATTCAAGAATCATCGGATAGTGATGTGAAAATGAAGTGTTCAGATTATGATTCTAGAAAGAATGAAAAAGAAATTTGTAGTGATAATCTGGAGAATAAGATTCAAGAACCCAGTTCGTATGAAAGTAAGATTCATGAAATCAATGGGGGAGGGAAATTAGGATTAGAAATCCAAGATGTAAAGAATGTTAGTGACAGTGAATCCGGGAAAGAAATTAAGGAAGATGTAAGCAGTGTGTATAAGAGTGTTATAGAGGAAGAAATGGGTGATGATTCAATGAAGAAACTGGAAAATGAGATTGTAATGATTCAAGAAGAGTTTGAGGGAGTTGTGTTGCATAAAGAAGTGGATGTGCTGACTAATAGGCTTACAACAAATGTAAAAGAAATATTTGTGAATGTTATTGATGATGATATTATAGAAGGAAAGGATAAGGCTGCATTCAAGGCATTCGTTGAAATGTTCAAAAAGATGGGAAATAATAAGGGAGGTGTGGATGGAATGTACACATGGCATAAATGGAAATCTAAAGTTTTGAAGTTCATACAAAAATTTTGGCCATTTTCATTGGCTGAATTTAGTATGAAGATCCAACTGCTGTTAAGAAGGGTAATGGAACAAGCTTACATACTGGATCCAACTGATACAGTTCAAAACAAAGATGTTACCATGTAGGTTTGGGATCCCGGTTCCATATTTCGACTTATGAGAACTCCTATTATAAGTGGACTTTTGAGGACAAAAGTCTTTGAAGGGCAATGCATAGTAGATGGTATAATGTATATAGTAGAAGGGACAATAGACCGGGAATGGAGGAGATTGATGGTTAGATCGACAGTGAACAAAATGGTTGTGGAAGTTATAGAAGTTTTCTTTTTAGATTAGTCAGAAGTGGTAATGATCAGAGCTGAAGAGGTAGGCAGATTTTACTATGGCAGAATTTACTATGTTGTTTTACAGCCATGCTTACTGTTGGTTTTCATCATGAATGTGGATTGTTCGAAAAGGAAAGTATTCATGTGGCTCAATTGGAAATTTAAAGTGTTGGTTGGGAATTATTTGTTGCACAGATAGAAAGCCAAATTGATGTTGCTAGTGGTAACCATCATAGGCTGTTATCACATAAAGTGTGAGTATTCATGGTGTGACTGCAGTCGAGAAATACATTGGGAGAGGGATAAATTTATGGTTGTGCAACACTGGAGCATCTCAGTTGTGGTGGAGTCTACTATTTTCACTGCAAAAACGTCACCAATGTGGAAAGCAGGACGACTGCAAAACAATATCAACAGAAAGTCAGAACTTAAGACTAGAGCTATCCAACAAGTTTCAGAAAGCAATAAAGGATGTTAATGGTAAGCTGGAGGAGCGAAGGGATGACAGCTTGACTCAACTGAAGGAGAATGAAATGTTAAGAAACCAATTGAAGCAAATGGAAGCTCAAAATGTGCTTACTAAGCATGCTCAACAGTTGAAGCAGAAAACTCTAGTACTCCAAATTGCAGAGTTGAAAATCCAGCAACATGAAGAAAAATTGATTAAGGAACAGTCACAGATGAAGTTGTATGCAGAGCAAGTGTCACAGTTGTTGACAACAGAAAAGAATTTACGGTTACAGTTAACTGTTGATATATTGTTGCTCGTAACTACTGAAGAAGCAAAGTACTTAACTACTGATGTCATAGCTACTGCTGAGAGTTTGTAACCTCTGCTGGCAGCTGAACAGAGTTATAACTGCTGATGCTGATGCTGAACAGAGTTTGTAACCTCTGATGTTGAATGGAGCTGTAACTACTGATGCTGAACAGAACAGAGTTTGTAACCTCTGAATTTTGGATGGCACTGTAACTGCTGCTGCTAAGCAGAGTTTGTAAGTTCTAATTAAACAACAAACTTTTAGATGACAAGGTTTTGAGCCGAGATTGCTAGGCTTCCATTCTTGAGGACAAGAATGATTTTTGGGGGGGAAGTTATGTTAGTAGTATAATAGTGGTGAGGGACCATTTTGTAATAAGTAGAAGATAAAGGGTTAGTTTAGTCAATAAGTGAAAGATTAGAAAGTTAGTTATAGTTAGTTGTTAGAGGGAAACAGGATTATAAATACAGAGATAACCCAATGTAATGAATTAGCTATGAATTGATTGATATTTCCTCTCTGATCTTCTTTTCTTTCTTTTGATAGCTAACAACAAGTGTTGCCCAAATTAAGAGGAAGAGTAAATTCTGTTTTGATGGGGAAGCCGTTGTTGTTGAATTGTTTTGGATTTAAGATTTAAGAACAAATGAGTTGGTAGTTCTATGTATTTGAAGAGATGAATGATAAAGAGTGAGAGTATGAGATATTTGTGGTCATATATATATATATAGGAACCATAAGAGATAATATGAGTTTTCGAGAGGGGCCGAAATACATAGAATAATAGAATAAATAGTTTTAGAATAATCATCACTTATTGTCGAATTGGTCATTACTAACTAATATTATGATTTCAGGCATGCATTTAGGAGATTTACATGAATGGTTTCAAACTTGAACACTATTAAAAAAACGTAATAACATTTTTTCGCTGCTGATCTATCTGTCGTGTTGTCAATCACTGATGGATAGTATCATAGTACTCTTGTAGGTGATTGTATTATCACGAAAGTCATTGTTTTAGCAGTGCGTATCAGATCCACACTTAATACTCGTTAGTGAATAGAGTGCGCATGGTTTCCACTAGTAGCATTTGGTGTTTACTTGTAGAAATCCATATGTGAACATAATGTATTCCATTCGTTTTTGAACTCGTTATTGTTGAAGCTTTTATGGGGGAAGTTCATAGATCAATCTGACTAGAAATCTTTATTCATTAGGTTGAGGATGAATGGAATCCTTTGGTTATATAAAACCAACAATAATCAATTAACATATACAATCCTCAAGATATTTTTTATATATGAACTTTGATGTGTATTACACGAGTATTTTTTATTTGTTTTTTGGTAATAAACTTACGTATTACATGAGTTTGAATCAGTAAATATTAAATACTCATTAATAAGTGGAGAAACTATAAGAAAGAGCCGACAAACTAAATAAGAAAGTAGTATAAAAATCAAAAGTTACTATATTTTTTTAATAGGAGAGGAAAATAAAATATATGTTTAATATTGTTATTTATGTGTATATTAAAGATGAAGTTGAATATATTAAAAGTGAAAACACAGATTTAATAGTGACGTGTGACATTTTTTAAAATAGTTAAATGAAATATTCTATTAGTTTAAATTTCTTCCTTTTCTTCTTACAATGTATTTTCTTTTCGTTTGAACTCTTCAATATATATATATATATATATATATATATATATATATATATATAGGGTAGGGTTCCTGTATGAAAATTGGTTTGTGTGAGAAGTGTAGGAAGGATTAAAAATTGATATGCATGCATCATTTTTTTTGGACGTATTCAATTCATGATGTTTTAGATTGTTTTGTTTAGAAAAACAACAAACATAACAATTAATAAGCGAAAACAAACTGTTTTATATGTCAAGAACATTTAACCATAGTATTTTTTATTTGTTTTTTGGTAATAAACTTACGTATTACATGAGTTTGAATCAGTAAATATTAAATACTCATTAATAAGTGGAGAAACTATAAGAAAGAGCCGACAAACTAAATAAGAAAGTAGTATAAAAATCAAAAGTTACTATATTTTTTTAATAGGAGAGGAAAATAAAATATATGTTTAATATTGTTATTTATGTGTATATTAAAGATGAAGTTGAATATATTAAAAGTGAAAACACAGATTTAATAGTGACGTGTGACATTTTTTAAAATAGTTAAATGAAATATTCTATTAGTTTAAATTTCTTCCTTTTCTTCTTACAATGTATTTTCTTTTCGTTTGAACTCTTCAATATATATATATATATATATATATAGGGTAGGGTTCCTGTATGAAAATTGGTTTGTGTGAGAAGTGTAGGAAGGATTAAAAATTGATATGCATGCATCATTTTTTTTGGACGTATTCAATTCATGATGTTTTAGATTGTTTTGTTTAGAAAAACAACAAACATAACAATTAATAACCGAAAACAAACTATTTTAAGCTTAAAACTTAAAACACTATGTCAAGAACATTTAACCATAGTGTTTAAGTAATTATTATGGTGTTTTATCTGTAATTTAAATTTAATGACTATAATACATTGGATTGAGTTTTAAATTGTTGTATATTGTTGTGTTAAGTGTTTTTCAAGCCAAGACAACCCAAAACATCATTCCAAAATGAAAAACATGATGGCTACATGTCAATTCTTAATCCTTCTCACGCTTCTCACACAAATCAATTTTCCTACAGGATCCTCTACATATATATATATACAGGGTGGGGTTAGGGTACAAAGGCCAGATTTTGTGAGAAGGATTAAGAATTGATATGTAGGCATCATTTTTTGGATTTATTCATGATGTTTTGGATTGTTTAGGCTAAAATAACACAAACATAATAAATAAAAACACAAAACATTTTATTTTAGGCTTAAGAACTTAAAAAACACCATGCCAAGAACATGTGTTCTAAGTTGTTGTGTTTTAACTATGTGTTTTAACTATATTTTAAATTCCATTGCTATATACATTGCACTGTGTTTTAAATTGTTGTGTTTAGTGTTTTTTCTAGTAAAAGCAACCTAAAACATCATACCTAAATCCAAAACATGATGCCTAAATGTCAATTTTTGATCCTTCTTAGACTTCTCACGAAATATGACATTTTTAGCCGAAGCTTTACCTATATATATATATATATATATATATAGGATTTGGATCATTTGAGAACCACCATTTAGAGAGAGAACCAAAGAACCAGTGTGAACAGGTGGTAATTTTGTAAATATGAAGGTGTCTACAAAAAACCCCTCCATCAAAAAATAAAAAAAAATAAAAAAATAATTATATAACCTAAATAAAAAAAATAAAAAAAGTAAAAACACCAAAATGATTATTTTGCATTATTAATTCTAAAAAAAATAAAAAAAATGGCTTGTGGCTTCATCCTGATGCACATGTGCTTTTCGCTGTTATATATACAGAAATACATCGTATGCACATGTGCATTTCACTCTTAAATCGCACTTTTGAATGAATTGTCAATTACCATAACTAAATGATTATTAAATGGACGCGATATTATATATAAGGGGTCAAAAATTTTAATCAATGATCCATAAACAGACGCAAAGTGAGATATAAAATACACTCGAACTCGTCAATTGTTTAGTCATCCATATTATGACATAAATTTAAAATAAAACACATGTAGGACAACAAACATGAATAAACTTAGAACAACTCTATATAAGAACTATAAAATAAGAAACGTACTGAATGCACATGTGCATTTTACTAATATAGTTAGATTTTCTTAGTGATTTAACTTTCGGGCATACATATATGCATGCATCATCCTTCAAATAACAAAGTTTTTATATCAATTTGTTTTATCATACAACTACATGTAGTTTCTACCAAACATATTAACTCAATAAAACAAACGATAACAAAAAAAAAAATTTCATATTACAAACCAACTATGTTAACCACTTACATACAAATTTCTAATTATCTCACAACTTCACGTTCACCAACATAATAAAATGTTAAACCAAACATACATTACACAAAATGCTATACAAACTTCTTTGTTTATTTCACAATTTTCTTATCCCCAACCAAAGTTGATGTGGTGTAACGCGTGTTTGTTTCGAACGCCAATTTGCTTTTTTCATAACCTTCTTTTGAGTTGACTTCATTACCACCGTTTTAACACCCTTTGATGTTTTTTTCTTTATTGTAATTCCATCTGCACACACATTTGTCATAAAACACATTATATCATGTTCATCCATAATTATGAACAAGTGCATGCTCAACTATATATATTAAATATTATGCAAAACAACATACCATCATTATTCACCGTCATAATATGTTTCCGCTTATTTGACCTCGTTTGAACCTTTCTTCTTAAATCCATATCTGCATATAGGATAATTTGTGTGTTTAAACAATCAACATTTAATATTTCACAAGAAAAAGTACACATATGCACATGTGCATAACTATATAAATGTACTAAATAAATAATAACAACCTAATTCAACATATCCTCCTAACCGATTGTGTGTAGGACCATTTATTTCATTTAATAAACAACCTGAATATAACTTCCTATCCTATCTCAATAACAAACAACCCTACCTGAAAACACCTTCTGAAAGCATCATTCAACTTTTGCTCAAGTAGAAAGTTCTAATTTTCAATTCATAATACATTATACTTTTATCATTTAAGTGTGCTTTGTTCACTTTCTAAACAACGCCTATCGCCCTAATGCGCCTAACGCATTTAATAACTACGATTTCAATCAAACATTTTTCAATAAACACAAAGAGTTTCAAACCATACCAAACTAACAATCTCACCATATCCCTACTCTTCGGCCAACGAACAGGCACTTTATATCCACCAGACAACGAAATCAAACACCTAACCCTTTTACTTATCTTCTCACAACACTCTTCACAACTCATTATGCCTTATCTAACATCTCCCTTGTTTTTTCATCCCTCAACCTGAACAACATTTACTTCTTAAATTTATCACATTGTTCATGAGTTAAAATTACTAATAATTAATATTTATTAGTTAACACGAAAACTATACATATATGAACATGTGCATATATATCTAAGTTGCTTAAATAAATAATAACAACCTTTTGTAACTTCATGATCAACGATTATGTCATTATCCTCAATCGTATCTGGCAGCCTTTTGACTTTTTCTCCCTCGATTCTAATACACAAGTTACCTTCTTCGATTATTTCCCATTTGTTAACTATAAATAATAAACACATAAGAAAACCAAAATTTCAATCTTAGTGCACATGTGCATTAACGCTACTTTTTTCATTACCACATAATATATGCACATGTGCGTTATAATGAATGACCGTAATGATATCAGTATAAATGCACATGTGGATTAACATTAATTTTATGTACATGTGCATTAGTATTCTTAATTACCATTACCAATATATTTATTGGTGACTAAATTGAATAGTAGGATTTCGTATTCTTCATTGGATTGTGGGTATTTATGGTTTTTTGTATATATGATTGTGTATGACTTTGTATACGTGGTGTCCTCCTGAGATTCTTCACCTACCTCCCCTACCTTTCTCCTCGTCCATTGCCTCATTTTCTCCACCGATGATACACCACAATCACACTGGTATATAGTTTGACATCAATGATGACACTTGTATTTTTGTTTTAGAAAAAATCTCTTTATGCGTAATAAGTGTCTGTACGTTTTTTATAATCATCTATTTAAAATTAGTTGAGCACATATTATTATTTGACTAAAAAGTTGTAAGACCTGGCTGAAGTACAAGGTACGGTAATAATAATAATAATAACAACAACAACACAACAACAGAAGTATATATCTAATTAAACAACTGGAAGTTAGGTTAGTTATACCTGCTTCGTCGAGAACATCGTCTTTCTTTACGTATTGAGACACTGTAGAGACAGAGATAATAATCGATTGAAAGGATGATTCAACTATTGGTGTTCTGTATCGAAGTAAGGATCTAATCGAACAACTTTAAGTTGGTTTCATTATAGCTTCTTTATCAAGAACATCATCTTCATTCACGTTCTGATACATTGTAGAGAGAGAATAATCGATTGAAGGATGATTCAGATATTGGTGTTATGTGTTTGTAATCGATTGAAAGGATGATTCAGATCTTGGTGTTATGTGTCTATATATAGAGATTGAAAGGATGATTCAGATTTTATGTGCCTGTGTAGAGAGAAAATGTTAGCCAATCAGTATATGTTATCTTAATATATTGGGGTTTTTTTTTAAATCTAACTATATATTTACAATAATGCCATCCATTCACATTGGTTCTTTGGTTCTCTCCATAAAGTTGGTTCTCGTATGATCCCTACCCTATATATATATATATATATATATAGGG
Organism: Ambrosia artemisiifolia; assembly: GCA_032199755.1. Classification (NCBI taxonomy): domain Eukaryota; kingdom Viridiplantae; phylum Streptophyta; class Magnoliopsida; order Asterales; family Asteraceae; genus Ambrosia; species Ambrosia artemisiifolia. The sequence goes on from CM063521.1 coordinate 30,846,111, forward strand.
TTATGATCCTGTAAAAACCTTTGTTATAGTGAAAACTCTGGAAACTCTGACTTCCCAAGCTTTTTTATATGAAAAATTTAGAGCATGTAGTATACATGATTTTAAGCATTTTGAACCAAAAAATAAAAACAGCGTCGATCATTATTTTTTTTAAAAAAAATAAAGTTTTTGAGTAACACATGTTAAGCGAAATTAACATGTGTTAACAAAGTGTTACCCAGAAACTTATTTATTTATTTATTTATTTATTTATTTATTTAGAAAAGTGCTTGGCACTTTTGTGATTTTTTTGCCTCAAAATGCTTAAAATCATTTATATTACATACCCTAAAATTTTTCATATAAAAAAAGCTCGAGAAGCTAGAGTTTCCAGAGTGTTCACTACAACAAGGGTTTCCAATATAACCTTATAATATATATATACATATCCCTTCCTTAGTTTAGGAGGTTGCGAGATCGATGCGGGGGGGAACATGACCACTTCTACGGGTATGCATGTTTGGTTTCAATTCAGTTATTAGTCAAAACCAAAACCGAAGTCATCAATAAATCAATCTTTTCAGCAGATCTGTTAATTGGTTAGGTGTATTTGACTAGATTGTCAATTTTCAGGTCGGTTAAGTTATTTTGTTAATAATCAAAACCAAACTTTTGCTAAATTTTGCTATGAAAGCTAAAAATATATGAATATATAATGGTTCGGTTTTGGTTTGGTTAATTTTAGTTAACTAACGATACGAAAAAGGATAACCGGTTGTTTTTTGGTTAATTCTGTTTGCAACTGGTTTAGGTTTAGTTTCCGTTAACAGTTTAATTATTCATCACTCTTAGATATTGTTAATTACGTAACACATCAACTTTCAATTACTGCAGCATAATGTTATTTCCTTCAATGTCATACCACTGTTGGTAATGAAGTCGAAATTGGTGTTCTTGGAAGATTCTTACAATCAAAGAAAAATATTATTTGTATCATTACCAACGTTTCAAGAGTAGAAGGTTTTTGCAAACTGATGATTTTTGTTGATGCACTTTCTGTGGACGTCACTGTCGAATAGACTAGGGTTGAGTCTTGTATGGTGTTACATGAGATTGTGGTGATCCATAAGGGCATTTTATGGATCTGATGCATTTGTAAATATAGGACAACATACAAAGTTCAAGTTCGACCTGTAGTAAAGGGCGAATGTGGAAACATTCCACATTCGACCTATACTAAGGGGCAAAACTGGCTCTGTGCCAGATTCGACCTTAGAGAAGGGGGAATGTGGAAAAACTTCCACATTCGACCTCCTCATAGGGGCGAAGGTGGCTTTTGTGTGTTGGACTATAAATAGAAATCTCATGTGTTGATTTTCATTTTGTAGATTTGAGTTTGTGCTTTGAATGCTCTCTAGGGGGAGGTCATGCCCGACCTCCCCCGGCCCCGAGATAGATGTTTATCCTACTGATGACAGTGTCTGTAACCGTTTCTGTAGTAATACGAATCTGTGATGACTTTGTTATCGTTAATTTCTGTTTCGTATCGAATCTCCCGTCTGAAACAGAGCTGAATTCGCTTAATCGATCCGTGAATTCGGTTTATAACTGGATTCTCAATTTTGAAGAGTGATGGGTGTTTTCTTTAGTTTTTGTCTTCTTTTGGTTTTGTTTTGTGGTTTTTTGCCTATATTTTGTATGTAATTTGTTGTCTTATAGAGGAAATGTATTAGTTGGTATTAGTTCACTTTTATAGCGATATCAGTAGTTCTTTTTTTGGAAGACTTCTGTCTTCTATGTTTGTAAACAGTTTTGTTGTGATGTTTTGGCTGTATTTTGTATCTTGTATGCTTGTTAACTTGGATGTTTTCAGTAAAATGATGGAAATTCAATAATAAGTTTCATTGCTATAGCAATTTTTTTTTGCAACGTCTGTTGATAACTCAACACATGTTTGTAAATAGAGTATAAAATAAACTGAAGATACGTTTGATCACTTATGACTTTGCTGAAACGGATGGTTATTTTATCTTAAAAACTGTTAAAGAATATGATCAAATGTTGAGGCAAATATCTGACTAAAACCTCAGTTGAACATTAAAAGTGTTGAGTGGCAAATCATAAGGACTCGAGTTATTTATATGTAAATAATTGATTTATTTTCTTTAAAATATTACTTATATTGAGTAACCTTCATGTAAATGCTTAAAAAGTTTAAACATGAGAATATTATTATTAATTTTAAACATAATATATATCGTCAAATTAGCATAACTTTCAATACTGTAGTCTTGGTTAAAGAGATATTTATTTCTTCTAAATACACTCTCGAAGTCCAAATTTAATGATTATGGTTTTGAACTTAGTTTATTTACGCCCCACATAGTAATTTCTAAATGGAAAATTGTATTGGATGACAATTGTAAAACAGAGTATATCTATCAGCCTAAAATATTCAGAAAATTATGTGGGCCACTATAATTTACCACTGCTGAGCTGAATAACATTTGTTCGTTAGCCTCGATTAATGAATAACTGTTTAGACTAATAAATGAGCTTCCCTCTAAAGAATCAGATGTTATACACATCTGTTGGAAGTTGTTAAAGCCCTAACTTTTGAACTTTTAAGACTACATGCTTTGGTTAACCAAATCACCAACCGGTTGCAACGTGGAAGAAAAAGACAAAACCATATATAATATAAAAATGGAAAAAGAGAATAGTGGGTTATGATCGGGTCGGCCACGCAACCTATGGTTGCAAACGGTTGTTGAATATTATAATATATATTTTGTATTATTTGTCGTTTAATCTTATTACAAAACCATTTAAATTGGTTTTTATATAAATTAATATCACATTTTGAATATTATGTCTTTATTAATATTTGTTTATTTTATTGTAAATTTATTTATTTATAAAATATTTATTTGTTCTTACAAACAATATATATAATTATTCATTTTCCAAAAAAAACTATTATTTTAATTATTTAAATATTTTATATAATAAAAAATAATTATAAATCATAATTACTTAATAAAATATTGGTTTAAGTTGAGTTGTGAATTAGAGTGAAAAATTGGATTTGGTTGTGTTGTGTAGGTGGATGAGAGAGGAATTAGTTTTTTAATAAAAGATTGGGTTGGATTGGGTTGGGTTGGGTTGGGTTAGGTTGTAAAAGATGATAGATTAAGAGGGAATCTTTTAAATTAACATAGGGAATCATGGTTCATTAATTATGCTTCAGTTGTAATCATAACAATAAGCTTTTTTTATAGATATAAGCACATAACTAATACAATCCTCCATAAACTTAGTTTTTAAATTTCTATAGAGTTCTTTCCGTACTATCATCTCATCTAGATAAAGAATTAAAATTTTTAAAAGCATGTCAATGGAGGCGGAGAACAATAATCACACTTTTATTTGTGATCTGAACCCAGCCAAAGATATGTGGAATATGAAGGGATGAGTCATACGTAAATGGAATCAAAATTTTAAAATGGAGCTCATATTGATCATTGAGAAGGTAACTTTATAAGTGTGTTTTTTTATGTTTATATTTTTTGTCTAAGGTTAATGTTCTTCTGTTATCTTCATGATATCATATGGTGATGAGATTCAAGTTGCTGTCATTCATCTTGATCTTTTGTTTACGGTTATTTTCAGGGTGAAAAGATTCAAGTTTGTATTAAAGGTTATTTGGTGCAAGTTTTTGACAGTCAACTTCATGGGATGATGTTGTTGTTATCTCCAAATTCGTGGGCGGTGAAAACAAGGACCCCTACAGTGTTGTTGCATATGATTTTAAAATTATTTTTTATCGTTGTAGTATTGTCAGGCATGTTGATGTATGGGAAGGTCTTGAGATGGGTTCAAGTTCATTCATTTTAAAGATATTCTGAATGGAAAAGCAAAGAAACTATTTACTGTTGGTTAGTCTATTATTCATTATTTATGTTACAATAAAGTTAAAAAGACAGTTTACTGAAGTTTTTGGTGCTTTAATTTGTATATCTTTTTGATAGAGTTGTATTTTTTATTTTTGTTACAAATGTTGCTGGTAGTGTGATTTGGTATGGTGATCTGGATGTGTTTGGACAAGCTCCAAAAGTAACCAAAGAATGAACTTTGATCTTCAAGATTTGGAGTAAGTATAGGTTTATATTGTTATAGATTTTGTTTATTCTTATGCTTCCAAAAGTTAATACACTACAATCATTTGTGTAATAAATGGTTAGAATTAATGAAGTGATGTAATAAATTAAATCAAGAAAATACTCCTCGAGTACTATTTTATTTTGGAGTTCTACCTCATTTAGTCATGTAATAAATGTTGCATTTTAAATCTTGAGTTTCTCTTTTTGTATATGTATTTACAACCATAAATTTATTCTTTGCATGTAGAGGTATGATTTTACGATGTACCATATGGAATGATTATGCAATACTATATAAGAAACTCATTCCTAATAACATGGCTACTGGGCATGAGATGGCTATTATACAACATGAGAAAGTTAAAGACTGGAAAAGTAATTTCTCTTAGGATTATGGTTTTATAAAATAACAGTTAATGTCAAATGAAGTCACTAAATATATGTATATTCTTATTTTTAGAACAAATTACCGTACAAAGCGACAAGTATGGAACTCGACTCTTTATCAACGAAGAAATTGATGAAGTTAACCAGCTAAGGAGGAGGTACAATATTTAGAACAATTTACAGTACATAGCCACAATGTTTTAAATTTATATTTGACATTTTTTGAGGCTTGTAGGTGATTTTGGATACTAATTCTTTTTACCTTTTTTAGTCTTTTTACGAAACAAGCACAAGAATCTGACTCTACTTCTCAAACACTACTTTCCTCCCAGTCTGTATACCCATTGCATCAAGAATTCATTGTTGCAACGCAAATGAAACATATTGGCAAGCTTAGTGAGATAGACAGGGTTTCAATCTTGTTTTCAAAGCTTTCATATTTCTTCATTTAGCTTGTAACATCTATTTTGCTTTCTATATCTAAATCAAAACAATGTTGAATATATTTTTGTATTGCAGGCAATGTCTTATGTCGTGGTTTCAACTATAAAAATTGTGCAGGAAGGCTTTGGTTGGTTTTATGTTTCCTGTAGGAAATGTTTCAGAAAGGTGCAAACACAATTATAGTATTTACAACAGGCTCCAAAACTGTTTGAAGAAATTTTGAATTTGCCTGTTACTGCTTTTGTTTGTCCTAAATGCGAGTGTGAATGTACATCCATCACACCAAAGTAAGAAAAATGTTTTTTACACCTTCTTCAAGTTTCAAATAATTTCATTCAATTAATTGTAAGTTATCTAGCTATTTCAGGTTCAAGGTACAAGTGAGGGTTCAGGATGAGAGTGGTCGTGTATCGTTTGTGTTGTTTGATTGAGATGTGTTGAGTATTGTTGGTTCATCTGCATGTGATATAAAGGAAACATAGTTGAAGCTGGATGATAGTAAAGGTTTGCCTCATAAAATATTTCGTTTGGTTGATAAGCTATTGGCTTTCAAGATTGAAGTTTCTGAATAAAATCTAAAAAATGATTACCGTGTGTACACTGTCTAGAAAATATGCGATGATCCCGTTATAATGGATGGGTTGGTTGTGGCCAATGATAATGGAGATGATAATGTTTGGGAGGTAATTAATAAGTATCATTTGTAATATGCATTTATTTATTTACTTTTGAGTTATGGTGCAAAGATTGTGAAGTTAACTGCTATTTTTTTTTATGTATGAGCATTTCTTAGGTCAGTCAGGGAGATGGTGAATTCAAGTGTCTTAACCTTTCTGAAACTTAACAAGGGGCTTCCCAAGTCATGTCGATGGTGAGTATGTATTTTTGCAATTGTTTTAAGCTGTTGTTAGAGTTTGTTTTCTTGATTTTAACAGCTCATTAGTTTTTTTTTTTTTGTGATTTGTTTCAAGGATGTTATGTCTATTACCGCCGACTCTTCCGTCGTTGAAGCTTTAAAGGATTTTGGAACAAGCCCCAATGGAAAAAGAAATGTTGAAAATAATGATATCTTAAATGTTGGTGAGCTATCCTCTACCCACAAAAGAACCCAGAAGAGATTATCTAAGATCAAAAGTTAGGTGGATGTGGAGTAACATGTTTTATTAAACTTTTAGTAGAAACTCTTATTTTTGGGAATTTTTAAACTTGAAACATTTGTATGTTAGTTTGAAGAGAACATTATTAATATTTTGTAAGATGGTACTCAATTTCATGTCATGACTTTTGGACTTGAACTTGATTACTATGAATATTATCATTAGTTGGCATATAAAACATTTAGTGTTTTGTTTTCAAATAGTTAATCAAAGTATATATTATCAGTTTAATTAGAGTTGGGATGTTTTTAACATTGATATTTTAATCAAATTACATAAAGTCTATTACACACCCTCAAATAGTGTAGACAAACAACTATTATGAATTAAAGTTATTATTCCGTTGCAATTTTCATTTATACATCATTCATTTACTATTCTTTACTTAACTTTTATAAACAATTAAACTTAGACCCTAACAAATGTAAAATTTTAATGAACTAAATGAATATTTCTTTTAATCAATAATAATAATAATAATAGTAATAATAATTGATGTTTAGTTTTTATAAAACATATAATTTTTATAAGCGAACACAACATCAACAACAAACCATCCATAACAAACCCTAACCCAACCGTAAGAGCATTCACATCAGGTTCTCCATCTCCATCCGCTCATAACCACTCACAACCACATATTACACTAAAAATCACTTCATTTCTCTCTCTTTTTTAATTAAATAATATTTTTTATACTTTTGTCATTACTTTTTCTCTCTCATTCACTCACAACCACTTTTAAAAAGTATTTAAAAATTATAGAGGGTGAACAGTTCCATATCAAATATAGAGATGAATAGTAACTTTTCTCTCTCCTCTACTCACAACCATTTACTACCACATATCAAAATATGGAGATTTCAATCACAAAAATTGCATAACCTACTATGAATGCTCTAACCCAACTCAACTATTGAGCCAAAATACTACCCTAACCTCTCCCTGCCACTTGAATACAAAGACTCGACCCAAGACCTTGACCACCAACACCAAACACGTAAATTGAGCTCAAATTGGAAATCTTAGTAGAAATAATTCTTCCAATCTTGACCGACTCTCGTATCCATGTCAGATCATATATGCTCAATTACGCGTTTACAGCTTAAGATCTACCAAATTCGATCCCCTTTTAACGCAATTTGACCATACATTGGTCAAACATACAAAACCATCCAATTCAACGAATCTTGTATAAATTAAACCCTCGATTACTCTTTGATTCGATCGAAAAGCATCTCCCTTCTCTCAAATTCCACACACACACACACAGACACTCTTTCTCGAGAAATCGAAGCCTTTTGACTTGTCTGCTAGACCAACGGTTTGGAGTCTTAGCGACCTTTAAGTAGCAATCTAAACCACATTTGTGTTCATTTTATGATGCTTAATCAAAGCCCTAACAAAGCTTAGTGTAATCATTATCGAATAGGGCATTGATTGGGAGATCATAATTCTAGGGTTTATTTGGGAATATGATTTGTTCTTTTATATGTATAAATATTTTTGTTTCAAATGATAATCATTCTTAGGGTGTCTTGACTCGGCCTGAGGCTCGGGTTCAATCCCCACAGTCACCATTTTTTTTAAACAGCTCCATTAATTTATTTTTTTGTTATATATTTATATATGAAAAGTTTAATAATTATATTTAATATCAAAAAGAGATGTATAAATTTTAAAAAAAAATTCATACAATATTACAAAATCAGAAAGTTTATATTTTTCATTTTTTTTCCAAATATTTATTTAAATATGTAAAAATATTGTTTTCCAAATATATAGTTATATCTATACTATATTAATAAGCATATAGGAAGGGCAGAAATGGTCTTTTTACACTGTACAATGCTTTGGAAGCTTAATGTACAAGTATCCATTGCATAAAACTCTTAAAATTTTATGGGGTGCAAGTTATGATGCGTTGTGTATAAGCCTACTAGGGAAAATAGAAAAACACACAAACACATATGATTAGGGTTTTCAAGATTCAGCATCGTATTAACATACCTATCCGCCTCTTTCTTTCTTTCTCTCTCTCTCTCTCTCAACCGATTCAAGAACATCAAGGAGATTTCACCATGATTTGACCCGATCTATAAATATTTCAAGCCCCGGTTCTGATTAGGGCTTCTTATTGCGGTATTGCTACTTTCGTCAAGGGTAAGTGACACCGTGTTTTGATTCTGAACACTATTTCGTCATTCAAGTTCATGTTTTTTTCTTTTTACACTAGGGTTCTCATATTCTCAAATAGAACGGTAAGAGTTTCTGGCTGTAGATGGTGGTTGAGGTAGGTTTTGACAACCAATGGTAAGTCCGGTGACCTCCTTTTTGATATGTTTATGTTACGCGCTTTAGTTCACTAATCCGATGTTTGTGTGTGCTCTAAACTTGCAGATCTGGGTTCTTTGAGTTGCTAACTTAACTTATATGTCTGGATTTTTGAGTTGCTAACATTCCGAGGAAGGACAAATGTTTGAGGTGGTGGTTATGGGGGTGATGGTATAAATATATCCTTTGTTCATTTTGTTATTCAAATAATCCTCTGAATTGGTTTTGTTTATACATGCTTATAATTTTTGCAAATACATTGGTTCAGAATTTGAGAATAGAACATATGGCACAGTTTGAAAGTGCTAATAGTTTATGTTGATACCCATGCTTGTAAATTATAGGCGTCGAATCATTTCCAGGCTGCTAGCTAAGTCGTTGTTTGTAAATTATTTTAGATCGAGGAAGAGCTTGGAGATATATTCAGTTATATGGCTCTTTGTTTCCCTCCAAGGATTGCATTCATAGGTCAATTCATTTCAGTACCAATGCATATGTATGTGGCGAACTGGCCTCCAATGGGGTAAGATTAAAAAAATCTAATTTTTTTCTTCCAAATAACATATTAAAGAACAACTGTTGATTATAAAACAGTCAACAGGTATATGCCACCTTTTCTATAGATCATATCTATGGATGGTCACACAATGGTTTTTGCCCCAATTTAGGTATCGTGCTGAATTTATATTGCCCAGTTACTATGTTTTTCCTGTATATCTTATTGGCTGCTAAATAACGCATCTACATCTAGATTTGTTGTTTATATTGCTTAGTCCATGTTTTTTCAGGTTACATTTTATCTTTATAGGTCAATCACTAAACGGAATGGGTTATACTGGTTGAAGGTCTAGCAGTGGTGGGGGCTCCAGCATAAGGATCAAAGGCGAAGGTAGTGTTGGAGGATTCAACAAGAAGGGCTTTTCTTTAGGATCAACTTTGGATCCTTCTTATTCCTACACAGTAACTTCATATTTGGAAGTTAAATGGTGCATTACAATTTATGGCGATCTTATGAGGTATACAATATTAATAAGCTTGGGTTTCAAAATTGAACATCGAGACTGCCAAAAGATGTGGATGAAACAGAGAAAGTATATTAATTTGCTTCATATGAAATGAGAATAGTTGGAACTTGGAACTATAGGTAGTGGTGCTAGCAGTTCTACATATCGAGTTCTAATGTAAAAACTTCATACTTCTGATATTGGAATGTAATATACGAAATAAGTTTATGTTTTGAATGTTTGCATACAGGGGAAAGGCAACAAGGTTTCGCGATCAGTCTTAGCTTTTGATTCTACAAGGAACACTCTACTTTCATGCTCTTGCAGAAGCAAGCAGCAAGGTATCAAGAGTAGTTTAGATTCAGATTCTACAAAGAATACTCTGCGTAATGGTGATCGAGTTTTCCGATTCATTTACAAAGTGAGGTTTTACAAAATAACGTTTTTTAGTCGCCAGATATGCATATTGTCATTATGTTGCTGGATTTGTAGGATTAGAATTATCAAGGCTCTTCAATGCCTTGGGTACGTAAAAATTTTGCGGATTCAATGTGCAATTTTATGGGTTTGTTTCTCTTGGTAAATATTTATCATTTTTATCCTATGGAACTCAGATTCTTACGTGTGTGCTTTTATGTTAAACACATATCATTAATTACAGGTTCATGTGTGAGCTTTTCATGCAAAGCATTTGGGATTGAAAGACAGTGGGATCAAACCTGACTATAATTCTAAAACATGGTCCAGCCCTAAAGAGGTATACAATTCTATATAAAGTTATTTTAATATCTCTATGCCGAGTGAACCAAGATACACTTACTATAGATTTCGAGGCTATTGCTCCCTTTAGAAAATTGATCTAAAAACTCTTTAACTTTAGGTTGAACAAATGCTTAAAATCTCTAAAGCTTTCAACTTGTTTTTGACATGCTCCCTTTTATTAAATTTTCCGTTTTACATTTAACCCGTTAAGTTTGCTTCCAACTTATAAACAATTTTCTCTTATTTGTTTTTCGCTTAAGATGCATCAGGTTACCTGAGCACATATTAAATCTTTGTATAGAACTCTTACGTGTCAAACATACATGTTGCCATAGGTTTTTCTCATCTTTTTATTTTTTTAATTACTTCCTACATTCTTAGAAAGCAACCATATGTTTCCGGGTAAGGACATGTTATAATGTACACCATTTTGGTGAAATCTGAAAAAGCAGTTCGAACTCTGAACCCTTTTACTTTTAACATAAAAATCCACCCATTTTGTGAGTCAAACCTCTGTTTTGGTGTAAAACGTTTTAGCAGCTGATAAAGGATTCAACAATCTGAACCAATTTACTTTTAAAATAGTCTGAACCACTTTACTTTTAACATAAAAATCCACCCATTTTGTGAGTCAAACCTCTGTTTTGGTGTAAAACGTTTTAGCAGCTGATAAAGGATTCAACAGTCTGAACCAATTTACTTTTAAAATAGTCTGAACCACTTTACTTTTAACATAGACTACAAAACTACACCTTCTCTCAAAAAGGTTTTAATCTTTATTTCCTCATTTTAACTGCAGGTATAGTCTATTATTGTTTGGTATTGTTGACTTGCTAAACTCTTTTGACTCTTTTTTAATATTTCCCAGAACCGAATGTCCTGATCACTTTCAGTTGCTAGCTAGCCAGTTTTATATATTTTATAGATATATGTTTCCCGCTTAAAAAATAAATTTGTAAGTGACCTCTATGAAGGACCAACATGTCGTCCACTTATTGTGGATCCATCAATGAATCACCATTTATTGTTGCTAAAATTTAGGTCATCATGTACTGATTAAAGATACTTTAGGGGATGAAATTAAAATTGCAAAGAAACAAAAACAATGTCAACAGAAGCTGGTTTTAGTTTGAATTTGAAAGTGGCTGATATGTTTGACTCTGGTTTATGCAGGTTGCCTAAGGAATGGAGGGATAAGTATTCTTGGATCTTTGAGGAAAATGAGAAATTTTCTTTAAAAAATAGAGAGGAGATTTTCTGGTGGAGGAAGAATGATGGTGAGGTAAGTCCTTTTTCCTCAAGAGTGGTTTATGATGATATTGGTAAGAAAAGAGATTTGGTTAAATGGCATAATTATGTGTGGTTCAGCCAAAGTATTCCTAGGCATGCTTTTATAGTATGGCTAGCATTTAAGTATAAACTTCCTACTCAGGATAAAATGATTAAGTGGAAGGGTAAAGATGAGTTGAAATGTGTGTTTTGTAAGGTATGCAATGATAGTCATGATCACCTGTTCTTTAAATGCGAGTATCCTAAATCTGTTTGGAGGAGAATTAGGGTGCTTATTAATTTCAAGGGTGATTTGGATGAATGGAAGGATATTATTAAGAGGGTCGAAGATACTAAGGTGTCTAACAATATTTGGTGTATTATTCAAAGGTTGGGATTAGCTGTTGTGGTGTACTATGTTCGGCAGGAGCGGAATTATAGGATTTTTAGTAATAAACAAAGATCTTCCAGTAGTCTTTGTAAGTTGATACAGGAGACTCTTAGGATGAAGTTGATGGGGCTAAAGATTAAGAAAACGAAGCAGGGTTCTCTGGCTGCAGCTGTGTGGAATTTAAATGAGCATTTTATTGATAATGATAATGATACTAATGATACAGAAGTGGTATAGTTGTAGCAGGATGGGCTGGAAACTTTGGTGGCTGTTTGTGCAGGTGTACAGTGGTGATTTGTGGAGTATAGGATGGACTATTCCTGCTGATGCTGCTAAAAAATCTACGAGATGGTCAAAGGCATTTAAAGGAAAATGGGTCAGTAGAAGTCTGGATGTCTTGGCTCTTGGAGAATGGGGTATTTTGAAGATTGTTGCTGTGAAGATGGTTCGTGGGAAGATAAGAAGTATGCTGAGAATAGAAGACTTGAAAAAGCGTATTTACTTTTGATGTTTATTCTTATTTTTTTGAATAAAAGGTTAGATTACTGGCTTAAATGGTCTGAATACCTAAAACATGGGTCTTAGTTAAGATTTTGCTATTGATTTTGATTTTTATAAATTTGATCCGGGTGGAATAGGAAGAATTGATAAGGGAGCTAAAGTTCTTTTAGGTGGACACAATAAAATTTTGAAAGTATACCACTTCTGTAAAAAATGAATATTTGATTGTGGATAATATGGTTTTATAGGATTTCACGTGCTCTGTAGCAGGTGAACAATGCGATGAGCTCACCGAGGCCCGGAATTTAAATGAGCCAGTTTGGATTTAACTACGAGTTGATTTTAAGCGAGCTTCAAGCAAGGTTAGTAATTTGTTAATATTAATCAAAATTAGTAAAAACTGAATAATTGTCGGTCTATTCTAATCGATATAAAATAGACTCTTTTGGCGTTCCAAATAATATGAAATATGTATCAAAGCTCAACCCTTTATAACTTAAATGGAGTTTTTATGAGTTTTCCTAGGTGTAAAAGCTCAGCCCTTTCTAACTTCGATTTTAAAAAGAACCTAAAGCATACCATTTTCTTAAATGCCCACATACAGATTATATGGTTCAGGTTTTGTATCAAGTGCATTTTCAGCTGATGTTGGTTAAATGGAAGAATCTGGGAAAATTTTAGTGGACTCAAGGTTATCAGGATCGAGATATGAAGACCAGATGCAAATTTTATCGATTGAAAGCTGCTATGACTGCTTCATTCGTTCACTAAGGTTGCACTCAGACAATTAGTGGAAGGTCCTCTAGGGAAGACTTGAAGAAATTCCTATATGTAAGATGCATCTTGCTGCAATCTATTTGCAATTATTTATAGAGACATGCATTTGATTATAAAAAATAGGTAATTTCCGGATTTTGGTTAGTGTAGAGGATGGATTCGACAACTAAAACAGGATTATACGATCATACAAGTTGCTAAACCAGGTGCGGAAACCCTAGCTTAGAACAAACTGATATAAACTCAATCAAAACACAATCAAGGTCATTTTAAAAGCTTTTCATAGATTAACTTGTTCAAATAATCGCTTACAGACTGATTACAGTTAATCTATCACACAAACTATCACTCTCAATCCTCTCAGGAACACACACTCAAAACACACACTCTAATTGACTCGTTCTACATTACAAAAACCCAATTTCTATTTATAGCAGCTGTACGTTCGCCCAGATAGACTGGTCGAATGTAAGCTTTTCCACATTCGCCCACAGTATGTGGTCGAATGTGTCTTCTGTGCATCCCTGGTTCCAGATTCGTCCATATCTAAGTTACCTTCGCCCACACTGTATCACCTTCGCCCACTTCTGCTCTCATTCGCCCCTTAACACATGTTAATATCTAATCATTAGTCGCAAAACGGCATCTACAAACTCCCCCTCGACTATTGATTAGATCGTTTTCTATCTTCGTCCATGGCTTTGTTTAGCAGCTTGATTCTAAGTATACTCTTCTGTTCTTTCGTCATCTCCGGCTCTAACTTCCTCTTCACAGGCTTTGACACATTAGCCATCTTCACCTTCTTGCCAAGTTTCCCTTCCAGATTACTCCCAGCATTAATGTCATAAGCAAAGCAAACACCCACAACTTGTGTGTATTTCCTTGCTTGATCTGCATCGTTTGGCTCATGATGAATCGGATTATAAAATAACATGATGATGTCTTCGAAGGTGCAATTTATCAGCCACATAGGATCAAATACATGCACATGCTTGTATTTGTCCTTTCCGTCTCTCAACACAATCACAGCTTCTGCTTTCCTCCAATCATAATACCAAAATATGAAGTCAGCACTGAAGTGTTGAGGCATAGGCATCAAAGGTATCTTCCTCATAACTTCAGGTGCCTTATAAATCAAGGTAACCCTTTTCAACTTGGTTCTGGGATCAGTATCCCTGTGAACTTTCCTCCGGGGATATTGTGGTTTAAATCTGTTCCACTTCGTTCTACTCTCCCAAACCAATTTATCTGCACACCAACCGACGTGTGAATTATTCACTGAAGCACCAGACATTTGGAATCTGCAAAGATCTCTAACCGCCCAATACGGTAGAGTCAGCAAATCAATGAATCTGTAAAAGTACAAGATTCCAGATTCCCACTTAGCAGCTAAACACTTCAGCCTGCCTAAGTATGTCCACCCAAGAGCTCTTCCTCTGAACTTCGCGTTATGAAACCTATAGAAGTTTCCTTGAGCTTCAGGTTTTGGTCGGTTTTCATCCATCAATCTTAATTTCTTCAAATACTCTTTCAACTCATCAGACTTATTTGAAGATTCTGGCAAATCAGCTCCAAGTACTTTTTCAACAAACTCAGCACTTCTTTTCCTTGCCTTTCTTTTTGCAGACGTATTATGCCTTTCAGTAAACTCAGGAAACACCACGTCTTCATCATTTTGTCTGAAGTACTGTGGATATTCCTCATGTGTAATATCCTCTATCTCAACTTCCTCAAACTCAGGGGTTTCTTTATCATCAGAGTGAGTTCCAACATCCTTTTCAGGAATAGGTGGAATCGACTCATCAACAATGAATTCTTCAAACGTTTTCCCTACTTTCTGTGCAAGTCCATCCAGTATCTCCTTTGCCACAGAAGCAGGTACTTCCCCTTCTTCAAGATCAGGATCGTTATATTCCAATTCATATCGCATATCATCTGTTTGGAATATTTCTGCAAAACGACCTGTGAACTCAATGGTCCACTCTCTCTTTTCTAACATGTCCTTGTAAACTTGTTTTGCATCATCAGATAAGGACCTCACCTTCTCATTCCAGAACACAGTCTCATCATCAACATTCTCTCCCTTCTTCTTTGAACTCGACTCACCTGTGTCTTTCTTCTTCTTAGAAGGTGGTCTTTTCTCAAATGTAAACTTAGCAGTATCATCTCCTCCGTCATTATCATCACTGCTACTACTATCATCATCCTTTTGACTTCCCGAACCTTCAGCATCATCATCATCATCATTATTATCATCTTCATCATCACTTTTATCCGATTCTTCATTCTCATCATCCTCATCCTCCTCTTTGTCAGATTCAGATGGTTCAAAATCTACTTGTTCAACCTCTTTCTCTGCATCTTCTTCACCCTCCTTCAGTTTGGGTGCAATGTTGTACAGATCATCAATCAGATCACTAAGGCGTTTGTTTTCAGCCTTCAGCTCTTTGTTATCTTCTTTAATTGCCTTGTATCTGTTATTGTTTCTCAGAACCTTACTTTCAAGCTTCTTATTCTTTGCTTCAAGCTTCTTTACCTTCTCATCTATTTCATCTTGATTAGATTTAGAAGCAACAACAATCTGAAGCATTTTCTCCTCATTCTGTTTAAACTTGGCAATCTCTGCTTGTTGAGCCACAAGCATCTTCATCATATCGTCCATTCTTTTATTCATCTGCTTCATCACTTCATCATCCACAGTGATCTTTTTAGACTTGGACTTAGACTTAGATGGCTCAATCTCAGTTTCTTTTCCTTTCTGAGGCTGTGTAAACATGTTAAGAACATTATCCAGGGCAATATTGAACTGATCCACTGGTAATGATGTAGCCTCCTTAGTCTTTTGCTTCTTAGCAGCTGGTGAAGATTGTTTAGATGACGTTCCAGCATCAGGTAATCTCTTTCCTTTCAACAATAAATTCAATTCTTTCTCTCTAAGCTGCTTTGTACTAGTCTTCTTGGCCATGGTTTTGTGTTTGGGCTTGGGCAAATTCACTACAACAGTTTCACCTTCATTCAATTCATCCAAATTAATAGTCAACCCTTCATCTTCAGCACCAACAGATTGCTTGCCCTTCTTGGCTTCCTCAATCGATCTGTTTAGTGATTCAGACTCACCAACCAAAGTGGCCTTTTGTTTGGTAGTCCGGACATTTTCAGCATCCGAATCCCATTGTTCTTCAGTCTCTGTTTCCTCTGAATCAACAGACTCCTCATCTACCAAACTTGTACCCTTCTTAGCAGTAGTCTTCTTCCTCACCGCTTGTTGTTTTGAACTTCCCTGATCTGTCTTTCCCTTGCCCTTCCCTTTGGCTCCAGGATTGACAACTTGCCTTTTCCTTTTCGTGCTTGCATCAGCATAAACTAGTGGATCATCATTATCACTATCACTGTCAGGATGTCTTGCTAGATTCTTTCCAGGATCCACGTAATCCTCTCTAGCCAAAGCTCCAAATAACCTTCTGTAAGGTGGTCTCTCATTTTCAGGCACACCTTTATAAGCTTTCATTCTCGCTAAGGTTCTAACATTCATATGATCCATAGCAAGTATTTGTGTTGGATCCTTCTTCAAGTTTGGATATTTGTGATCGAAGATCATCATCAGAAATCTAGGATAAAGCATAAAGTACTTCTTCTTCAAACCTTTCAACATCTCCAACATGTGATCTAAGATCATCCCAGCAACGTTAAATGGTTTATTGAGAGTCAATGCAACCATTAACGAGCTTAAACTCTTTCTCATCACGTCATAACCCCCACTAACACATCCAAATACTAGTATGATGACGTGAGCAAAATACCTGAACTGTACGCTCAGTTTCCCTTTATACATTGAACCATCAGTAATCGGTCCTTTGTATTTCATCCTCAGGAAACATGCTTTCTGCTCAGTCCAGGACAGTTCCCTTGGATCCTCACTTGTTTCAAACTGGATCTGGAGAGCTTCTCTGATATCTGCTTCAGTGATGAACATCTCCATTCCCTGAATCTTACTTCTGATGATAGTCTGATTATCAAAGTAATCATACTTGGCATTGTTATAAAAATCCTCAACTATATCCTTGTAGATAATAGTTGGTGTGGCCAAAGCATAAACCACTCTGCATCTCTTTAAGAACTTAATGATCTCAGTGAATTCCACATTCTTCTCAACGTCTCCAAGATATGCGCAACAGTTATGGGTCTTCTCAAACGGCCATTTGCTACCGCTTGATGATCCTTCTTCTTGCACAGTCTCTGGAATAGGATCAGTCACTGCAGTCTCCACAGGAATATCAACATTAGTTTGTTCTTCAGCCATCTGAAATGAAAAATCAAAATAAAACGTCAAAACACGAAATCGTCAAAAATTCAAAATTTTAGGTTTTCAAAGTTCCACATTCGCCCATAACACACTGGTCGAATGTAGATTCTTTTGGCCGAAAGTGTAATATATTGGTCGAATGTAAAGTAAATCTAATGAAAAAGATACATTCGCCCGTTTCAGGTTTCCTTCGTCCAAATCAGTTCCACCTTCGTCCATCACGAAGAACCGAATGTAGAACTGTTCTTGACCAAAAATTTGAAAATTTTTTCAAACGTGTTATTAACCCTTAATTTTGATTCAAATCTGACCTAACATGACCGATTAAGCATCGTCTATCATCAATTTCCCTAAACATTCATTCTAAATCAGTTTTTAAACGAAATTAGGTTTTTTATTGTTTTATTGATCAATCATTGATTAAACCTTGTTAATAACCTAATTCCTAATTCATTCTCCCCCTAAAACTGATGTGGGATGAATGTATATCAAAAATAAGCATCAAAAATCCCTTAAACACTCTAAACACTAAACCCTAAGTCCGGTTCAGAAATCAATCGATTTCAGCTTCGTTACTTGTCCATTACCTGTAATCTTGATATAAAAATGATCAGTACGAAGCAAGGATTAAAACGCACAAACAGAAGTTTCAAAAACAACAAGGTCTGGTATTGAAGAAAATTTTGAAAAATTTGAAGTGTTTGGTCGAACCTGGTTTGGCTTATTTATAGGCTCCACATTCGCCCGTTCCGTCTGGACGAATGAACAAGCTTTCCACCTTCGCCCCTAATGAAAGGCACGAAGGTAAAATGGTTCTACCCGAATGTGAAAAATGGGTAAAAGCCACATTCGCCCAAATCTGTAACGGCCGAAAGTGAACAAAAAATCCCACATTCGTCCCAAATTAAGGGCGAATGTAAAATGGAATTTTGAAAAATTTTGCCAAATTACAAATTCGAATCCCGTTCAACATTTTTCAATCCGTTAAGCTTCCAAAATACAAATTTTCACTTTTAGAATGATACAAAGCCCAGATGGTGTTGTCAAATCTCAGAAATTGACTATCAAGCATCCCCGGTTATCAAAAATAAAGCAGAAATGCAAAAATTTTGGATTTTTCTGAAATTTATCAAAACACACCTAAAATCTTTTTGGATCTTGTATTTTTTTTTGACATTAAAAATAAATTGCACAAAATAAAATGCATCAAAGTAAATGAAAACAGTAAAAATTTTGTGAAATCCGGTCAGAGGATCATATCAGTTTTCTGAGAAATCTGATCACAGCGTTGATCTTTTTGTTTAATATTATCATTAGAAACAATATGTGATACGGCAATTGCTAATATTGTGGTCCACGTAAGCTCACATGCAGACAATTACGCAATGCTTTAAAATGATACGAGTTAAGTGTATTAGACTAACACGATGTGGTGCCCACACACACGACATACTCCCGTATCAAGTAATTGCACAAAGCTTCGTCGTAACGCGTGATTATGCCAGAGTTATCCGTAAAAGTTACAAAGTATATAGCACAGAGGTGTACAGGTCAGCAATTGAATGCAGCAGAGTAACATGTGCGTATACACTAGGTTGAGGCTGATATTAATCACTGATTTGCATCAGATGACCAATACGATGTAATAATGATCTATGATCAATTAAAACATAAAGTTCCTCAATTCGGTAACTTCCGGTTTTGGCAATTAAGCTCTTTTAGCAAATATTCTGATAAAACTAGGTCCGTAAATCAATACGACAAAAGTTTATCAGAATATCCCGGATAACCATAACATAACGACCCGAAACCTCAGATTTTGGCAATCCTATCAAACGAAATTACGGTACTAAGACCATATGCCCATGAGGTGTTCAGCCACGAACGCGTAGTTCGTTATGTTTGTATCACTAATGCACGCAATATTTAGTCTACGAAGCCTATCAGCATATCACACGTAATCAACACACGCCTCATAAACTATACAATTCTTTAGCCTGTGTCAGATTCCCACTGATGTACTATCATTTCCTCCGTTTTACCAGGAAATCATTTTTGATTTTCTAATTTTTAGGTCTTTTTGAATTTTTATATTGTTTTTGGTTTTTCTGATAAAATGGCTCCCCCTAAAATAAAGAACATATTTTTGGATTTTAGATTTTTATGAAAAACAAAAACAAAAATTTGAAAGAAACAATCCACTCGAAAGCATCAACTTCTTTAAGGATTAAACAATCCCCTCGAAAGCATCAACTTCTTTGAGGATTAAGATAGTAAAGAGAAATTCCCAATTAGCAAAGAGAAATTCCCAATTAGCAAAATATAAAAACTAAAAACTAAAAAAACGATAAACCGAGGTGCCGATTAGTCCTGTTTTTCTTTTATATTGTTTACTTTTAAAAGATATTCAAAGCGTGAACGGTCAAAAGCTTTAGTAAACAAATCTGCACGTTGGTAGTCAGTATGAATTTTGATCATATCAATCAATTCTTTAGCGTAACAATCACGGATAAAATGATATTTGATCCGGATGTGTTTCGCTTTAGAATGATTTTCCGAATTTTTAGTTAATGCAATTGCGGCTTCGTTGTCACAGTAAATAGGAGTTTTTAGAAACTGCAAACCGTAATCCACCATTTGTTGTTGAATCCAGAGTACTTGAGAACAGCAACTCGAGGCTGCAATGTACTCGGCTTCACAGGTAGATTGTGCTACGGAAGTCTGTTTCTTACATTGCCAGGTGATTAACCTGCTCCCGAAAAACTGGCAACCAGCTGTAGTAGATTTGCTATCCTTGTCACAGCCGCCCCAATCTGCATCACTAAAAGATATGAAATCAAAATTATCATCATTAGGGTACCAAAGTCCTTTTGAGGGACAACCCTTCAGATATCGAAGGATACGCTTGACCGCCGTCAGATGACTTTGTTTCGGCTTCGATTGATAACGGGCACAGAGACACGTTGCATACATAATATCTGGTCGAGACGCCGTCAAATACATCAGAGATCCGATGATTGCTCTGTATGTAAAAGGATCCGTCAGCTCCCCCTTAGCGTCCACTCCAATCCCGTGATTGGGTTGAATCGGGGTATCCATTGGCTTTGAGTCCTCCATCTGGAACCGGCTCAAGATGTCGGAGACATATTTCGTCTGGTGAATGAAGATCCCGTCGGGTCTTTGGTCCACCTGCAAGCCTAGGAAAAACTGCATCTCCCCCATTGCGCTCATTTCGAACTTTTCCTGCATGACAGTTTCGAACTCCCTGCATAAAAGCTCGTTAGTTGAACCAAATATTATATCATCAACATATATCTGCACTAGAAGCAAGTCATCTCCCGTCTTTTTCGTAAAGAGGGTGCAATCGACGAGGCCGCGCTTAAATCCTTTGTTGATGAGGTATGTACTTAGCTCCTCGTACCACTGCCTCGGAGCCTGGTGCAAGCCATAAAGAGCTTTGTTCAGCACGTAGACCTTATCCCGGTGGATTGGGTCCTCAAAGCCTGGTGGCTGCCCAACATACACCTCTTCCTTGACTTTCCCGTACAGAAATGCGCTTTTCACGTCCATCTGGTAAACTTTGAATTTCTTATAAGAAGCAAACGCGAGGAACATCCGAATAGCTTCGATTCGTGCTACCGGTGCATAGATTTCGTTATAATCAATCCCTTCGATTTGATGGAAACCCTGCACGACCAATCTGGCTTTGTTCCGAACAATTACCCCACGATCATCCTTCTTACACTTAAACACCCATTTGGTGCCAATCTTCTTTCTATCCGGCGGCAAATCCGTGAGCGTCCAAACTCCCAATTTCTGGAATTGTAATAACTCCTCCTGCATAGCTTCCACCCAGGCATCATCCTTCAAAGCATCCTTGTATGTCCTTGGCTCTACCTGCGACACATAACACGCAAACGACCAATCATTTTGACTACCAGATTGTTGAATTTTGGCATATAAAGCTAAAGCACCAAAACTCTCTGGCGTATTAACGCTTTTAAGTTGCCCTCTGGTCATAACACTACTTCCAGGATCACCGATAACTTGCTCCAGCGGGTGAATACGATGTATCCGAGATTCCGGATAATCAGGTACTTGCACTCCCGTCTGAACAGTCAAGTTCTCTACAGCATCCAGATCATGACCCGTATTTGATGATGAAGCCACATCAGAAGTTGGAGTTGGGTTTACTGGCGGTGCCTCCTGTTCTTCAGCTTGATCAAGAATAGCTTCTTCAAATTGTTCATCTTCAGATTCTGAAGTGTCTAATGAAGTTGAAGCCTCTTGAAATATCTCTTCTTCTTGTATAGGAGCATTGGCATCATTAGAAGCTGGTAGGGGGTTCACGGTAATCGGACGCACCAACGGTGAAGTTGTTGCATTTTCACACTCGTAAAGTAATCGAATAACAGCTTCTTCAACCAAGCTATCTAGATTGAATGATTCAAAGAACTCTTTGTAATCAAACATCCAATCAGGACCCGTGCCTTGAATATTTTGAGTATATCGTTGAACTTCCACGTTAGCCCAGTCTTCCACACGACGAGTACGCTTGTTGTATACCCGTTTGAGCGGGGTTGCATATCCAACAAAGTAACCCTCCTCGGCTTTAGGACTAAACTTTTCGCTTGGATTCAACATAGTGCAAGGCGCCCCAAAAGGTTCTAGATACTCTAAGTTTGGCTTTCTTCGGTGTAACAGTTCATAAGATGTTTTTCCAAACTTCTTCACTGTTAGAACCCGATTTAGTGTGTAATTTGCTGCATAAATCGCCTCATTCCAGAACATTACTGGAAGATTTGAATCAGCAAGCATTGTTCTAGCCGCTTCAATTAGAGTCCTATTCTTTCGTTCAGCAACACTGTTCTGTTGAGGGGTGTACGGAGCCGAATATTCATGATGTATCCCTTTGTCTTCACAAAGTTCATCCATCTTGGCATTTTTGAACTCCGTCCCATTGTCACTCCGAATTCTCTTTATCTTCACATTGTAAAGATTCTCCAATCGAGTGAACAGAACTTTTAGATTGATAAAAGTGTCGCTTTTATTCTGCAAACACATCACCCATGAAAATCTTGAGTAATCGTCAGTGACGACTAAACAATAAAGCTCTCCAAGATGACTTTTGCGCTTGACCGGTCCGAAAAGATCCATGTGCAATCGCTCTAGTGGCATCTCAACAGAGTTAACCTTTTTCACTTTGTGGGACTGTTTGTGTTGCTTCCCCTTTTTACAACTCACACACTTGTCATTCAAATGGAAATGTTTCACATTTACTCCCTTGACAAGTCCATTCCTCACAAGTTGATTCATTTTCTTCAGATGAATGTGCCCCATTCTTCGGTGCCACATTATCGATTCTTTCTCAGTCGCCTTGGACAAAAAGCATGTTATTTGCCCCTGTGATGTCATCGCCTTGGACATATCAAGAATGTATAGATTGTTGACGCGAGGTGCCTTCAACATTATCCACTCTTTAGGAATTGTAAAGCCCGGTTTCAGAATATAGCAGGATTTGTCATCAAAATGCACAGTAAATTTCTTGTCACATATTTGACTGACACTCAACAGATTGTAATCTATCTGCTTCACATACGAAATCCGCTCAAAACTCACTATCCCATTGCTCACACTTCCTTCCATCGTGATATATCCACCTTTGTTTCCCGCAAACGCTACATACCCTCCATTGATGTTCTTCACGTCGAACAGCAACGCAAGATCCCCTGTCATGTGGCCTGAAGCTCCACTATCAACAATCCAAAGACTGCTAATAGGGCCAGCTGAAGCTCCCTGCACACAAAAAGTAAATCATTTAGTGCTTTCGGGGGACCCAAGCCTGAGTCTTGGGTCTTTCAACATCAGGTTTCACAGTAACATTTTCACAAACATTTTTAACAACTTTTTGATCAATCTTTTTCTGATTGTTCAAAACAGTTTCCTTCTTCTCATTAACTTTTGAAGTTGAGGCTCCTGGAGTACCATTAGGTGTCCAAGATTGTTCAGTCCTTTTCAGGATACGAATCTGAGACTTTGGGTTCTCAGTCGGTTTCTGAACATTGTTAGCAAAGGTAACTTTCTTGGTAACCTTATCTGATTTAACAGACTTAGGGCCAACATTTGATTTGACAATCGGTTTTGGTGTAACCTTTTGCCTATCAACTATTGAGTTCACCACAGGCTTTCTCCACGAGTGTTCCATTGCAATCCGATTCCTTCTATCATAGTGCATTGGACGAGTATTCCTCATTTGAAAATTGTTATGATTATAAAACGGTTGTTGTTGTTGAGGAACAACTCTCCTATGAGGTGGCACATAATGATCAATCGGCTTTCGCATAGAATTCCTCACTTCAACTTCGTGCCTCTTGTGCCTTACATATGGGCACTGAGCAAGTAAATGCCCGCGTTCCCCACATTTAAAGCACGCACGGTACTCTTCAAAAACATTTGGAGCATTTGGTTGAGCAAATGATCGAACAGGGTATTGATCATTATACTGTTGCTTCCTTAAACTCTCAGGGAGTGGCCCTTTTGAGTAAGTAGGCTCATTGAAACCATTAGCTCTGTTTTTGGGTTTAACAAACTCTGTGACATGGACCTTTGGTTCTTGAGGAACATCCAAATACAACTTTTTCAACAAAGCTGGTGGAATTTCATTTGTTCTCTCATGTTTTGGGAACCA
The DNA here is from genome assembly GCA_032199755.1 of Ambrosia artemisiifolia. Classification (NCBI taxonomy): domain Eukaryota; kingdom Viridiplantae; phylum Streptophyta; class Magnoliopsida; order Asterales; family Asteraceae; genus Ambrosia; species Ambrosia artemisiifolia. The sequence continues at coordinate 30,870,270 of CM063521.1, forward strand.
AATAGTACTTTCTTGCCAAATCTTTTCAATTTTAGCATAGTTGGCATTTTTAATTGGAAAGTCCTCGTCAGAGATGATCTTATCGGATCCTTCCATCCGATAAAACACTTTGACAGGTTTGTCACATTGTTCGTTTTTCTCACTCTTTTCAAGATCCCTTTTAACCACACTAAGATCTTTTTTCACAACATTCTTCTCAGACTTATTCACATGATGAATGTTTCTCATTGGAACAATTTGAGATGATGAAACTGGTTCATTTGTAATGATGTGATTTTCTTTTGGAATATCACATGCATTAACAATTTGGTTACAACCAGTATCATCACTCTCTGAGTCTGAGTCAACACTTTCAGCAGTAACACCCTCATCATTGATTCCCAAAATCGGTCTAACATCGGAATTTGGATCACCAACACTTGAAGTGTTAGATTCATTTTCCGATGCTGAGTCAGATTTTACCGAACTCTCCGGTGTCACTTGGTGACAATTATGGTTTTCAAAGAGAACCGGAGATGGTACAGCCCGATAATTGGTTGTTTTGTCATCAATGATGTGGTCTACCACATAAGCAACATTCTTGTAACTTTCCAACTTTTTGTTTACTTTCTCAGCAAAGCATTTGATGGCGGCCATTTCCAACTTGGTGTTTTCAATTTCATTGATGTAGTTGTTAATTGCCAATTGTTTTAAAGACAAAGTGTTTTTCAAGTCAGAAATGTCCTTTTTGTAGCCATCTAATACTTTGTTAAAAGCATTCAACTCTTTGCGAGTAGATTGACTGTTCATGATAGCACTATCACGTTGAATACGGAGTTGGTTAACCTCCTCAGTCAATCTATCACAAGCACCACAATATTTTTCACTAGTATTGTCAGTACTACATGCAGAACTTACAGGTTTTGGTGGGTCAGTCATGGCCATTAATGCGAAATGAGCTTCCTTTCCTGCAAAGAATCTGGAATAATCAATCTTTGTGAAAGCATCATCTGCAATACACGACTTCCTAGTCATCAGAAAATCTGCTTCTGCAAGCAACTGATCAATATCTTCATCAAGAGAATTAACACTAGCTTCCGTATCTGAGTCACTGTCTGAATCAGAATAAACCGATTCACACTCCTCAGGAATGTCAGAAACAGTATCAATCACCACTCCTGAATTAGTCTCTTCATTTTCAACCTCAACATTAACATCAGAATTATCCTTAACAGGTTCAAAATCACCATCCATCTCAGCCTCAGAATCATCACTATCAACCTTAGTTTCAACCTTCTCCTCCATCGTCACTGAATCTTCAAGATCAACCTGATAGGCAACACACGCCACATTTCCCCCAGTGGTGATTTCCTCAACACCTATCAGAATGCTCGACCAGTCAAACCTTTCATCTTGTTGAGTTACCAATGCTTGATTGGTATTCGGTTGTTCATTTGGTGTAGTGATCGGTATGACTGTTCGGTTAGTATTATTTGGTGTTTGGTTTTGTGTCTGGTTTGGTGTGGTTGGTTGTCTATTTTGGTTGTTATTAAAGTTGTTTTGACGATTTTGGTAGTTGTTGTTGTTTTGGGAAGAAACTTGGTTTTGGTTTTGTTGTTGACGGTTCTGATAGGTAGCATTGAATGGATTTCTGTTGCCTTGTTTCGGTGGCTGTGTGCATTCACGTTTAAAGTGACCTTTACCCCCACAATTAAAACAAGTCACTTTCTCCTTATTGAACCCGTAGGTTGTATTAGGAGAAGTTCCCAAGTCTGTTCTACCTGTTTTCTCAATAAACTCTGTTGCTCTACGCATTATGCTCGCAAATGCCCATTGAATATCAATGAGTTCCATTTCCTCCTTATCAATCTGTGCGTAGTCTTCATTGGTCAAGTTGTTATTACCAATTTGACTAGCAACTAATCCATTATAGGAAGAAACCATTGCAGAGACTAAAGCAATGTGTTGCTGAGCAACTTCAACTGTTATATTTCCAAGATTGGAAGTTTCCAAAACCACAGTTGGTTGGTTAGGTTGGTTCATTGGTTGTGGTTGAGATTGACCAGCAGTGTAAAAAGCTGCTTGTTGCTTTGGGGAGAATGGTGGAATGTATGAATATTGATATGGAATTTGTGGTTGTGGTTGTGGTAAAGATGAAGTTTGTTGATGGTAGTTTATGATAGGTGATTCTACAGCATTGGATATACAAGCAACATGTGGTGTAACTAGCCCTCCAGAACTTGTACTTGCTGGAACTAAAGATCCTCCAAAGTATAAGTTTGGATTTTGAGGAATCTGTGCTCTCCTAGCCTTCCTCTTCTCTTCCAATTCCTTGTTTTCCAGCTTCTCGATGAACTCCTGAAGAGACCAGTATTGAAAAGCATCCTTCTCCTTCAGAACATCCACATGCTGATCCCAGTTTGGTGGTAATGCTTCAGCAAACTTGTCCACCTGTTTTGCCATAGGAATCTGTACACCATAGCTAGACAATTCAGATATCAAATGATTATATCTAGGACTTAGTTCTTTCAAAGTTTCATTTCCAACATAAGAAAAATTCTCAAACTCCTTAACAAGTTCTTCCATCCTCAAATTTCGAGTCTTTTCATTTCCATCATGCTTCCTTTTAAGCATATCCCACAAAGCCTTAGAAGTTGTGCACGTCCCAAACTGATGCAAAAGATCATTGGTAATAGCTTGTGTCAGTTGGGAGAATGCCTTCTTTTCCACAGCAAACTTCTTTTCCTCATCCTCCGCCATGCTCTCCAATGGCACTGGTTCACCTGTGTTCTCCAGAACTGGTGGTGTGTATCCTTTAGCAATCATGTTCCATGCTTCAGCACCTTCTACTCCCATGCCTTCCAAGTGTATCTTGAACTTTTTCTGCCACTGATTGTATTCTTGAATCTCCATGAGCTTCGGTGGCCGAGTCCCGCTACCTGAAGACAAATCATTAATCAGTGTGGAAATAGCATTAGTAGTTTGAGTGTTTACCACCGCTGCTGCTACTCCCCAGTAGTCAGACTGTGGTACTGTAGGTGCACTCTGAGTCATGTAGTTAACCGGCTGCGAAGACTGTGTGCTAGTCTTCTGTGCTGCCACTGTCCATGGGTCCATCACCTGCTGTTGTGGTTGTGTAGTTGCTGGTGTAGGAGTAGTCTGATAACGCCACATAATCACGAACTTCGAGAAATTCAACACTTAGAAAAATTTTCCAAAAACTATCCTAGGTTCGCCCAAAAGTAATCAGGTTCGTCCTTTTTGGTATAGGTTCGCCCAAAACAGTTCACTCGAAGGTAAAACTTCACCAGAAAGTAAAAATATACTAACACTCTTCTTCCTTCGTCCACAAACACCTAGGTTCGTCCGTTTCTGAATTACCTTCGTCCGCCCGATGTCCCGAGAGTGAAAAATTGGACCCGAATGTAGAAAATTCAAATGAAACACTCTACGTTCGCCCTAAAACTCTTAGGTTCGCCCAGAAAACCTCTCTCCTTCGACCTAAAACTCACACGTTCGCCCACAAACCTCAGGTTCGCCCATTTTAACCTTTTGAAAAACGGTTACACTTTGAAAAACGGTTATTTTGATCTCTGATTTTCAAAAGTTTGTGGATTTGATTGATCTTGATCAGGTTATGCTTCGGAGATGATTTGGAACAACTTTAATACTTGGAATTTTGAATTTTAACCACAAAATCACCTCTAATTCTTTCAAAAACACACAAAAACCATTTTTATATGAAAACAGATGTGAATTGATGAAAATTATGTCCAAATCAGCTCTGAGTTTATCAATTTGTTGTTGTATGATCCTCTACGCTCTGATACCACTTTGTAGAGGATGGATTCGACAACTAAAACAGGATTATACGATCATACAAGTTGCTAAACCAGGTGCGGAAACCCTAGCTTAGAACAAACTGATATAAACTCAATCAAAACACAATCAAGGTCATTTTAAAAGCTTTTCATAGATTAACTTGTTCAAATAATCGCTTACAGACTGATTACAGTTAATCTATCACACAAACTATCACTCTCAATCCTCTCAGGAACACACACTCAAAACACACACTCTAATTGACTCGTTCTACATTACAAAAACCCAATTTCTATTTATAGCAGCTGTACGTTCGCCCAGATAGACTGGTCGAATGTAAGCTTTTCCACATTCGCCCACAGTATGTGGTCGAATGTGTCTTCTGTGCATCCCTGGTTCCAGATTCGTCCATATCTAAGTTACCTTCGCCCACACTGTATCACCTTCGCCCACTTCTGCTCTCATTCGCCCCTTAACACATGTTAATATCTAATCATTAGTCGCAAAACGGCATCTACAGTTAGCAAATGCTGTAACGTTTTGACATTGGTTAATTGGCCAGCAACAGTTGGTGGGACGCAAACTGTAGCTATCAAGATTGGTGACACTGTTGGGACAATTGGTAATATTATTTCAGTAATTTTTTAGAATATTATACATGAGTTTTTATGAATAAAAAAATACAATTCAGAGAGCTTTAGATTCATTTGATCCGAAATAATTAATAGGGTTTAGGATGCTACCTTTTTTGTTTCATAAAGATTGATAATATGATTAATATCCCACGCATCTTTGAATGGGAGCTTAATGTTGATAATATGATTAATATCCCACTTCTCTTTTTAAGGAGATCTTATTTAGCTAATCTTTGATCGTAGGTAAAGCGGCTGATCTGCTTCTGTGGAAGATTAAGAAGGTGTCGGGTGGGATCCTGGGCGGGGCGAGCGTGATCTGGATTCTGTATGAAGTGTTGGAATATCATTTGCTGACTTTGGTTTGCCATAGTAGGTAAAGCATACCGTAAACATCCTGTTTGGCTATTGTTTATTCCATATACACTACCATTTCTAACCTTTAAGGATAACTCGCTCTACTGCTGGTAATCCAACATAATAGAACAGAAGACTGTTGATGTCATTATAGGTGGGGGTTGAAGTACCTTCAAATATGCACTTTGATGCCATTATAGGTGGTAGCTAATGTACATTCAACAAATCCTAACAGTTTCCTTTGTCTTCTTTTTTCTTTTCAATATAATTCATTTGACCCATTTGTTATAACTTATTTTTTAATGGATAACCTTGTTACATTTTTTCTCTAAAGTGTTAACTAGAAAGGTTTAGCTTAACAGATTAAATTGATTTATTAATGTTGTTGCTTAATTTAATATATTTTATTATTGCTTACATGATTTAACAATAATTCTTAATGATTTGTTTGTGTTTCAGGAAAATTACAAAATCTTGAAAGAAGATATTCGCCAACACCAATAGGGCGATATTACCAAATGCTCCCATCTTTGGTAAGACGTTTGAATTATTAATCAAGAAACTTAGTTAACTTGGAAAGTCAAAATATTATGCAAATTTAAATATAGAAATCAAAATTGGTAGAATTGTAGGAAACGACAGAAGTTATTTAGGACTCGCAGCTTCATGGTGTTGACCTGCCCACATTTAACGATTTTTTGGGTTTGGTATTTAAAAAAGATTGATTTGTTCAAGGGTAATCAATCTGTTGGATCAGTGGCTTAGTTTATGAACACTTATGTGTATCAGATTTATGTATGAGTTAATAAGCAGCGGAAATAACAAGTGTTCAAAGGTCTAAAAGATCACTTTGAAGAGGAGTTATTACTCCCCCTTGACTGAATAGTAAATGAGAAACAATAAAACAGTTCAAGTATAAAGCAGTAAGACAGTTTATGTTTCTCAGATGTGAAATGGAGTTATAAGTTCAAAGCCCGAAGGATTTCAATTTAATTCAAAGGAATTGCAAAATATCACATGTTAAAAATAGATGAACAAACTCATCTATTTATAGACCAATGAACTAAACCATTGTCTGAAGTAACCTAAGATATTTCGGCTAAAGATAAGGTTACTAAAGTCTTTACATCGAAACTTGTAATCAAGACTTTAACAAAACAATATAATAATAAAACTAAAACTGCTGATCTTCAGTCGGTTAGAAGCTCTGATCACAAAGTGCTGATGAGTGACAAACTACTGATGAGTAGTTTGTCTTCAGTAGTTCTTCAGTGAAATGTCTGGTTAGACTTCAGAACTTCTGATGAGTAACTCTTCAGTACTTTGCAGATTTGTTCTTCAGTACTTCTTCATTTGTTCTTCAGCAGTTGTTTCCATACTTAAGCAGAATATGATTTGGACTAAGGTTGTCAAAAGGTGGTTTCTTCAATCCTCTTTGTCCCAACAATCTTCCCCTGGATTGATGAAGCCAAAACCTTATCCAATCTTTATTGTTCATCTTTTCTCCCTTCTAATATCCTCCAGATTTCTGCTGTCATCTTGGTAGTAAGGGTACATCTTTGTTGCTCAGTGAGAGGTCCAAGTTCAGGTGATAGATGTTGAATTGTAAGAAGGTCTTTGGAAGATAAAACACCCAACTCCTTTGAGTTTCTGTAAACCTTACTTGAACGATCTCTCCTGGTCACAAGTACTGAGTTGGAATCAGTAAAGGACCAATTAATGATGTTTACCTTTGACCTGTCAAAGTCAGAGGCATAGGAAACCAAGCCTGTTTCCTTAGGTTGACCTGAGGATGATTGAGTAATGTCTTCAATTTCAGTGACTCTCAGGTGAGATTCTTGACTACCTTGAAGTTCAGCACCACTTTGAATAGGCATGTTGGGTAAGTGATGCTCTGTTACAACTCTTGTATGTGTCTTCTCTTGAATTGATTGTTGCAACTGATAAGCATAAGTAGCCTTGTCTCTGAATTGTGTTAAGAGGGGTTTCTCTTCTACATCAAAGTCACCATGTACTAACTGATCTCCTTCCAAGAGTATCATCTTGAAATCAGTCTTGACAATGGGTTCACCCTCTGCTTTTCTCTTTGTGGCAGGCTTCCTTAGTGCACCAGATGATCTCCTTATGATAGAAGTTGGTTGGACTTCTGGAGTTTCAAATCTCTCTGGCTCTGCAGCTTTCTTGGCCTTGTATTTCTTGTAAGTCTCATAAAGTGTTTGTTCTTTCCATTTGGAGACTGAGGCCTTTGAACCATAGCCATTTGCCACTAATTCTTCTATGATCTCAGCTCTTTTGGCTTTCCTCTCATTCTCTGTTGCTATTCTGTCTGATAGCATCTGAGCTCTTCTGGTCAGTTCTTGTGTTGAGAGTCTTTTGAGAGCCACTTGTTTGGATTTGGAGTTCTTGGTTATGAATGTTATAAGCTGTGCTCTTTTGTCTTCTTCTGCAGCAGCTTCAAGTGCTCTCTCTTCAGCCTCAAGCTCATCAAGCTTTTCTTGATACTTGATCAATTTTTCTTGGAAGTTCAGATCATCTCTAGACTCTAGGCTGTTCCACACTTTGTCTTCTTTTGCCTTCTTTGCAGCCTCTTTCAAACTCTTCTCCAATAGTTCTTTGGACATAGCAATGGGAGTAGGGTTTAAAACAGTTGTGGAAGTTGTTGTAGGCAAAGGAATGGAAGTAGGTTCTCTATCAGGTGCCTTAGAAACTTCTGATGTTGGTTTTGGAGGTAAAACTGCTGATGAAGTAACTTGACTCACAACTACTGAAGGATTGTCTTCAGCAGTTTGAATAATGGGATCAGCAGTTTCCTCTGATGCCTTAGATGATAAGAACTCTTGTGCTACTTCTTTTCCTGGTCTTTGTGTTGGTTTTTCAGCTTCAGGATCAGGAGTTTGTCTTGTTGTAGCAACTTCAGTTTCTGGTTCCTTAATCTTCTCCCCCTTTTTGGCTTCATCCACTTCTGGACGCCTTATTGAGTGAGAAGTTGCAGCAGACAACCTTGCTAGTTGATCTTGAGTTTGATCCATCTTTTTGTTTCATTGCCTGGAACAGGGGACCTTCTGGGCTGCATAGTTGGTTCAGGTCTATGCCAGTGAGCCCAGAGAATTGGGTAGGTTGTTTTTGTGAAGGGGGGCTTTTTGGGTGATCCTCAGATTTCTCTGAAGATGCCACTTGTGGGGATTTTTGGGCTAAGTGGTCTTTAACCTGATCTTTGGTGACCAGCTTCTTGAGCTTGGATACCTTAGATGCAGGACCTTCAGTCTCAACCGTCAATTCTTTTTGTGGAGAGTTTGATTCATCATCCAAGCTAATGGAATCATCTGAATCCCTGATAATGTCCTCAGAGAGGGCAGGATCAGTTATATCATGAGCTAGTCCCAAACTAGTAGTCTCATGAACCTCTTTGTCTTGGAACTGAGGTTTTCCTACTTCAGGCACTAGGCCTTCATCAGTAGTTGCCAAATTTGAGGTCTTAGCAATGTTACTACTGTCCTCAGGTTCACCACTGGTGATAAGTGAGTAGTAGCAGCCTCAAAAGTACCAAGAGTTTTTAAGTTTGGGCTTATAAACTCTGGTCCATCCTCATCTCCCTGGTTTGGGCTAATAAGGTACACATCCATGTCAAGTGGAGAAGGCATCTCCCCAATTTGATGTGTTACTGGGGGAGTGACATGTATTGGATGGGATCCTTTTAGTCCTGAGAGAAGTTGGGCTATTTCTATGGTTGTATGGGATGGTTCAGGTTCAGTTGTTGTGAGGGGTAGGTGTTCAGTAGTTTGGATGGGTTCTGGTTTAGGTTCAGCAGTTTGAAAGGTTGGGTCAACAGTTACAGGTTTCTTAATTCTTTTTCTTTGAAAAATAACTGTAACTGGTTTTCTTTTAGGAGGTGGAGAAGGAGTGTGCTGAGAGGATGTTTTAGCCACATCCTTATCAAGTGCAGATTGCACATCAGCAGTTTCAGGTTTCTCCACTTCCTGAACTGTCTTTTTCAAAGGTTTGGTTTGTTTTTGTTTTTGTTGTTTAGGCTTTTTGGTTTTCTTTTTGGGTTTGGAAGATGTGGGTTCCTTGGGGATGGGTTGTTCTTCCCCTTGGTCATCTTCTAGCACAAGTGCTGGTTTGTTGTGCCTAGAGAATACTTGTGAGGTTAATGGGTTTAAAGTTGTTGCTTCACCCTCAAGTACTCCCTCTCCAAGCTCTTTTATTATGCATTGCATAACAAATCTTGGGTACAACAAAAACTTCTTTTTATCATTTTCATGGTGTAAAACCAATTTATTGAAAAACAGTTTTGATGCCTTAAAAGGAGTTTCATTTATGATTGAATGAAAAATTGGTTGAAAAGTGGAAGGCATCTGATCAATAGACCCAGTTTTTGGACTTAGACACATTATAATATAATGAAATAACAGTTTATATTGTGGGTCAAAATATTTCTTATAAACTGTTGCTTGTGCCAAAGTACCTTGATAACCACATTCTGTCATGGTTAGATGGATATCTGAGTTTGAAATGTGCTCAGGAGCATTTGAATCCTTCAAACCAAGCCTGATGCTTAGTGTTTCCGGTGATATGGCTTAGTTTATGAACACTTATGTGTATCAGATTTATGTATGAGTTAATAAGCAGCGGAAATAACAAGTGTTCAAAGGTCTAAAAGATCACTTTGAAGAGGAGTTATTACTCCCCCTTGACTGAATAGTAAATGAGAAACAATAAAACAGTTCAAGTATAAAGCAGTAAGACAGCTTATGTTTCTCAGATGTGAAATGGAGTTATAAGTTCAAAGCCCGAAGGATTTCAATTTAATTCAAAGGAATTGCAAAATATCACATGTTAAAAATAGATGAACAAACTCATCTATTTATAGACCAATGAACTAAACCATTGTCTGAAGTAACCTAAGATATTTCGGCTAAAGATAAGGTTACCAAAGTCTTTACATCGAAACTTGTAATCAAGACTTTAACAAAACAATATAATAATAAAACTAAAACTGCTGATCTTCAGTCGGTTAGAAGCTCTGATCACAAAGTGCTGATGAGTGACAAACTACTGATGAGTAGTTTGTCTTCAGTAGTTCTTCAGTGAAATGTCCGGTTAGACTTCAGAACTTCTGATGAGTAACTCTTCAGTACTTTGCAGATTTGTTCTTCAGTACTTCTTCATTTGTTCTTCAGCAGTTGTTTCCATACTTAAGCAGAATATGATTTGGACTAAGGTTATCAAAAGGTGGTTTCTTCAATCCTCTTTGTCCCAACACAATCGCACTTATATTTATTAACACAAGATTGTCAATAGCAACTTGAATTTGATTTTCTAAAAGGTTCCAAATTTGGGTTTTACGTGGATTTGAATGATTCTTAGCTTCTGATTGGTTCATATGTTTATCAAACTTCCTGTTAGGTTCATATGTTCATCATTTGTTCTAACTAACACAGTATCCATATTTTGCAGCCATTCATGGAGAACATGTTCTTCCTTTCAATGGCAGGAAGCAACAATCCTACTTATTCAGCTGAATTCACAAACCGTATGAAAATTTGAAGATTTTCTCTTTTTTAGTTTATGTTATGGAATACATCCTAAACAGTTATCATATTTATATTTTGTTACTTTAAAGGTCATATTGACACAAATTCATCCAACAAATGTTATGGAATATGATGCTCGAGGAGATGTATTCGATAAAAATTTGTAGCATATGGCACTTCAGAATTTAATATGTTCTTGAATACTGTTTTGTTTTAAATTTAGTTGCGTGGAATACTATTCATAGTTCATACACTCACGGACTGTTTGTGTCTAAGGGTTTGGGTATAACATTTATATTTCACATAAAGCTTATAACACCATTTGCAGTGAAAATAATTAATTTTCCCCAAATAAATCCATGACCCAGGTAAGTGAACGGATTAAATTTTGCAGGAATTTAAATATTTATAGAAAAATTGATTTATCATTAGATGATTCTGAGACTTAGGATATATATCAACCTAAATGATTTGGCATTAGATGATTCAAAGGCTTGATCGATATGTACTTGGTTTTCAATGAAAACAATTTGCTTGATAAGTGTCTGAATGATAAAAAGCTAACATTTTCAATATGTATTAAACTTTATTCTAACACAAATTTATTAATAACTTAAAACATACAAATGGACTAAAACATATGGAAAGTCAAAGTTATCCCCGTAAGCAATTTTTGCCATTTCTATGTTTGGAGAAAACAGAGATTTGTCACTGTCATCTTTTCCTTGATTGCTAATGGAAGAACCAATCCTGTAATTTTAACACCTTTGTGGCACTTTTCTACACCTGCTCAAGTTGCTTTTGCTGACAAAACTAATACCTTTAGCTGAAACCATCTTTTGCTACATACAAACAAGCATGACATAATTTAAAAAAAAATACCAAGAATTTCTTGCTGATAACAACTTGCGAACATCACCATAAATATAAACAAGAAATCTGTGCTCTACTACTTTCACATCATAAACTCGTAGAGCTTAGATAGAAAGATCAATAGTTATTTTTCGTGATAAATAGGTACACCTTGCTGTCTGGGACCTTTTGTTATATATGAGTTGTTGAGTTTTGCAATTTCTATTTGTTCAACTTCTGGCCGAGTTTTCTATAAATAGTGTAATGACACCCGTTTTTCTTCATGGTTTAATAACATACTTCGTCATTTCTTTCATTTGTAATGTATATATCTGTTATGGATGACACAAAAAAGACATGTATGCGGCAAGTGAGAGACTAGGAAAAAACGACGTGTTTGAGAGACTGGACAAACAAGATGTGTCAGCCATCTATACTCTCTTTCTACAAAACTTATGACAGAACGAATCATATTTCTTGGACTACTTGCTTGATCCATTGCAACATTAATATCGTTGCTTCTTATAGTTGATTATCAATTGGCTTTATGTTGTTTCGAACGTTTGTACATATATTCGATCTTACACATTTTATTTGTTGCGTCTTATATTTTGTTGATAGAGTTACAACATATTACACATATCTAAATTCATTTGTTTATTTCAGATTTACGTAAGAATAAATACGCGCATAGGATGTAGCATGTGAGGATTGATAAGTTAACTTAGTTGAGTTGCAAAATATTACACGAATAAGTAAATTAACTTAAGTAGTGTACAATATATCTCGAGTCGATTGATAAACTAATAGAAAATGAGTACCTTGTTGTAAATTGTCGCCGCCGCCGCATCGCGCGGGTTTCTTACTAGTATAAATAAAATACCTATACATTCTTATAAATTCTGATAAAATTTATTATACATTTATAATTCTCAAAAGTTTTATAAACTAAATTTTTATTTTCCAAAATCATTAATCATAATAAATTCATTTTTATCATTTTTATACCAAAATTTCACAAAAGTTATTTCTAATAATTTAGAGAAGAAATATGAATTTTTAGAAAACTTAAAAATTAATATTTTCACTTAATTAACTTATTTATTTACTTTAAATAACAAATTGTTCTATTACAAATAAGCGTAAGGATAATTTTACAAAAATTATTTTTAAGAAATATAATTTCATAATAATCTTTCCCTAAAAGAATTATGCAAGAATCCATATAATTGTGCTATTTGAATATTTATAAACCATTTTGATATGAATTAACAATTATTTCAAAATCACAATTTATTTCAAAGAAAACATCTATCCCCATCTAAAACCCTCGAATGCCCTAGACTCGTTTAGCTCCCAAAACTTATTGTTATTCAATTATTTTAAACTAGGATAATTTCGCGGGAATTCCTTACCAACATAAGCAACATTTTGGTAGGATTAGTTACGTTTCTAGGTGAATTTACATATCCGCACTTTTTACTATTTTTAATATTTTTGGGGTGAAACATGTTTGAAACTTGTGCAATTACATTTACGCATCATACAATAAACTCATACACTTGTGAACTGGTTGTGGTATACAGTCCGCCTCAGTACGTTTATTAACTTTGATCAAGCCGCTTGTGTAGATTATAATGCTATAGGTCTGATAAACCCATCTACCATATAAATTCAGAGATGATCGAAACAGTAACAAAAATTACTAAATTTCGAGTTAGGTCTCAATTGACACAAGGGTTGAGTGTCCAAACAATGACTTGAGCTACCAGTAGATCATATTTACACATACTATCTTTGATTGTTTTCTATCACAGTAATTGCAACACGGGCCTTTAAAAATGCTATTTAACAATTTCTGTATTCTGACCAACTACTTGTAGTTTAGCCCCCCTGTCGTTTCCAACTTAACATGTTTTAGGTTTTAATTGCTACCGGAAGTTAGACAAGTATTGGATCACATAGGAGCTTTAGACTTAATTTATTTTTTAATCATGATTATGTATTGATTAAGGTAGGGCTGGCAAATCATGTATACCTGACGTGTTAAGACACGAACCTGTTAAGATACGATACACGAAACCTGACTACCTGTACACGACACGAAAATCTTTCGTGTCTATTTTTTTATACACGAACCTGTTAATTTTTTTAACAGGTATACACGAAAAGTACCTGTTAATACCTGTTTGTGAGCATTATACTAATCTCATGTTTACGAACCCATTTAGTGAAAGAAAATTTCCAAAAGTTCACCAAAGACCTAGATAATACCTGTTTCCGTACCTGTTAATACATGTTTACGTGCCTGTTAATATCTGTTTGCGTACCTGTTTGCGAACATTATACTTAGTGCTGGCAAATCGTGTATACATGACCTGTTAATACACGAACATGTTAAGACACGATACACGAAACCTGACTACCTGTACACGACACAAAAATTAACAGGTAAATTCGTGTCTACCTGTTTAGGACACGAAACCTGTTAAAAGCCATACTTTTACCTGTTAAGATCATTCAGGTTCGTGTCAGGAAATCGTGTTCGTATACAAAATTGCCGGCCCTAGATTAAGGTGTAAATATTTGCTTCTTGCATGGATATTGAATTGTAACAAACAATTTTTTTTTGAAACTTTAGTACCATGAGCTATTGAACAATCATCAGTACGTGACACATCGATGTTTCTGCCATCGGTATGGGAGTTACAAATGATCACTCGGATGGGACTATTGAGCATTATAGAGCATGCTTAGTGGCTCATGGTACTGATGAAACTTTAGTACCATGAGCTATTGAACTATCTTGGTTCTTGAATTAAAAACTTTATACGCTTTTCTCAAAGGAGAATAACCAAGAAAATAACCTGTATCAACTTTTGCAGCAAATTTTGAGATAGAGTCTTTGATGTTGAGGATAAAACATTGACATCCAAAAGCCCTGAAGAAGGAGATAAGGGGATTTATGCCATGAAGAATTTCATAGGCAGTCTTGGTATGTCTCTTGTTGATAAGAACTCTATTCTGAACATAACAAGCTGTGTTGACTGCATCAGCCCAAAAATACAAAGGTAGGCCTGAATCTGCTAACATTGTTCTAGCTGCTTCTATTAAGGTTCTGTTCTTCCTTTCTACCACACCATTATGTTCAGGAGTTCTGGGAATGCTGAATTGTCTAACAATCCCTCTAGACAAACAGAATTCATCCAGAGTTTTGTTCCTGAATTCTGTCCCATTGTCACTCCTGATGACTTTGACAGAAAGAGAATATTGCTTCTCAACTTGTAGAATGAAGAACTTCATGATTTCAGCTGCCTCATCCTTGGAATATAAGAAGAAGACCCATGTGAATCTTGAGTAGTCATCAATGATGACCAAGCAGTACTTCTTCTTACTAAGGCTCATAATCTTGACTGGTCCAAATAAGTCCATATGGAGTAGTTGAAGACATGCAGTTGTTTTAGATTCTTCAATAGACTTATAGGAGGACTTATGCTGTTTACCTTTAAGATAGGAAACACAGTGTTCTTTACACTGATATTCCTTCAAAGGTAGACCTCTGACCAAGCCCATTTTAGTGACTTTATTGATGGTTTTAAAGTTCACATGGCCAAGTCTCCTGTGCCAGAGATCATTTTCTGAAGTTGATGCCTTTGAGAAGAAACAGGCAGTTTTGTTCAATACTTTGTCTTTTTCAATGTCCACTGCATAGACATTGCCACATCTTTTGGCAATCAGCAAAGTATGATCTTCAATGATCTTCTCTATCAACTTCTGGCCTTCTGGTGATATGATCTTGCATGCTGTGTTGGTGAAAAAGGAAGAATATCCTTTGTCACACATTTGTGAGACACTCAGCAAGTTGTACTCAAGGTTTTCAACCAGATTGACCTTGTCAAACTGCATTTTTCCTGAGGATACATTGCCATATCCTAGCACATATCCCTTGGCATTGTTCCCAAAGGACACAGATCCTTCTCTTTGACTGATAAAATTGTTCATCAGGTATCTGCATCCAGTCATGTGCATTGAGCCTCCACTATCAACATACCATATGCTATTCAAACCTCTGGAGACCCTCTGCACAAGATAGCAAATTAGTTAGATTTGGCAACCCAAGCCAATTTGGCTTTGGGTTTGCTCTTGAGAACAGGTGCAGCTTGTTGTGGACCAATTTTAGAAATCCATGTCTTTTTGGCAATGGATTTGTCATTAAGAACAATGGTGGGTTCTTTTTGGTGTCCACCATCAACTTTGGTCATCAGAAGTTTAACCAAATTTATCAAATCTTTAATTTCAGTAGTTTGTGAAACTACTGATGAGTTAGGTGTAACTTCTGAAGATGAACTTTGAGAAGAAGACTTTTGTTGAGATAAAAACTTCTTCTGAGAAAGGTTTTTGTTTGATTGTTGTTTGTTGGGAAAGAAAGTATTTTCAAAATTTTGTTTTATCTGTTTTCCCATAATCAGTTGTTGTCTTTTCTTGTTTAACTGATTTACCTTTCTATATCTACAAAGTTCAGTTATGTGGTTAAACAGACCACATATTTCACATGCTTTTGCCTTCTCTTTCTTTTTAGATAAGTCAAGAGAGTTGGAAGGCAATTTACTGACAATCTCAGCATTTTTAAATAGGTCATCAGCAGTTTTCAGGATCTCAACTCCTGATGTAGTTGAAACTACTGATGGCTTATTGTCAGTTGTTTTAACTTCTGCAGTGCTTTCCTTTTTGAGAAAGTTCTGATGGTAGGATGTGCATTCCTCCATATCAGAAGTTTGAATCAATTTCTTCCCATCATTATCAGTTTTGTGGGTGAAATCTGTTGGTGATTCAGTGTGGGTATACCCAATGCCAAACTTAACATTTGCTGCAGTTTGTTTGTTAAGCAGCATTTGGTACCCTTTACAAGACTCAACCCATTTTTCACAATCAACCTTGGTGTCAGCAAGCTCTTGTCTGACATTTCCTAGGTTGTCTATCATTGTTTTAATTTGTGCTTGGGTTTCTATGGATTTATCAGTCAATTTAGAAATTTCTTTATTTTTTAAAGCAATTTCTCTTTCTAAATCACACTTCATTTGGGTGTATTTTCTTTCCATATCATTAGATTTGCCTTGTAAATGCACATTTGTTTCTCTTATTAAAGCAAAAGATTCTTTGCAAGATTTAGAGCAAAGCTTCAAAAAAGATTGTTGTGATACCTGAGTGAGTGCAGAATTAGAAGAATATCCTTCAAAAGCCATTAAGGCAAAATTCTTTCTGCCATTATCAGGTTCTCCCTAGTTGACATCATAGACTTTATTGTCTGCATCCTGACTGCATTCAGATGTGTCATAAGGAAGACTGCTCCAGTCAACATACCCTGATGTAAATAAGCTTTGTTGCTGAGGGGGTTGTTGAGTTTGTACAGGTTGTTGAGCAGTTGGAAAAGGAGGCATCAGCTGCTGTTGTTGTTGAGCAGGCATCTGGACATATTGTACTTGTGGCACATATTGTACTTGTGGAGCTTGTGCCTGTACAAAATGAGCACTCCCTTGAGTTCCATTATTCCTATTATAAGAGGGGTTAAATTGATTTCCAGACATGGGTTGGTTGTAGTTAGAGCTTCTACACTCTCTAGCAAAGTGTCCCAACTTTTGACACTTATGACATCTCAATTTTGATTTGTCAAAACCAACTTTTGTTGAATTGTTAAGTCCTGGAAATTTCCTTCCTGACCTTTTGTAAAATATGTTAGTTTTAATGCTTAATAAGGCCAGTTGGTGTAAGATCTCCATTTCTTCTAAGTCATCACTGCTGAAATATTTTAAATCATCCATGATGAAACACATGTTGTCAGCAGTTTGACTTAGTTCTTCATTGTCATAAGCTGGGAAAGATCCATCTGATGAGATCCAAGCAGTTATGTCAATGTGGTCAAAAGAACCAAAATTACTAGAACAGGATGGTGAGTCATGTCCTAATAAGGCTGTGCTACCTGGAGTATAGTCATCAGCACTTTTACCAGATTCTTGTAACTTTTTCTTTTGATTGATTTCTCTTTCAAAAGTTAGTAATTTTCCATGTAACCTTGTTAGGTTCAGGGTGTTAAAATCTGAACTTGTTCTGAGGACTATAGAATAAGTTTCCCATTTTGAAGGTAAAGACCTTAAAAATCTATGTAACATAGATGCATTTGAATAGGTCTGATTGTTTATTTTTAACTCAGAGATGAGTGAAGAAAATCTTTCAAACTGTTGTGTTAAAGTTTCACCATCTATGTGAGCAAAAGTTTCATATTGTTGAGCCATGATTTCACTGGTGTTGGCTATCACCTCTTCAGTTCCTGCAAACTGTTCTTTTAGGCAATCCCACAGCTCTTTGGCACTTTCACAATGTAAAAGCCCAGCATATATTTCATTTGGGAGAGCCATAGCCAACATAGAGAAAGCTTTTGCATCTAGCTCAAATTTTTGGAAATCTTCTTCAGTGTAGTCTTTTGGGTCTTTTGGTCTCTCAGTTTTTCCCTCTGGATCAGTAATAACTGGTCTGTGAGGTCCAAAAACTACAGACCTCCAACAACCAGTGTTGGTTTGAGAAATAGTGTGTGCCAACCTGTTTGACCATATGTTATATTCATTTCTGACTAACATAGGAGGTTTGTTGGCAGATCCAGTATTATAAGGGTCCATTTTTAAGAAGTTTGGATTTGTCAATGCTTCTTTAAAGTGATGGATGAAAAAGTGAGCCTTTTAATCCATTATTAAATATCAATAAGAGCCTGTGTCTGATTCTCAATTTGTTAGATTGATATTTGATCAGATTAACCAGTGCTCTGATACCAATTGTTGGATCAGTGGCCTCTTTTAGTGAACACTTATGTGTTTACAGATTTGTGTGAGAGTTATTAAGCAGCGGAATAATAAGTGTTCTAAGATCAAAAGATCACTTTTAAGAGGAGTTATTATTCCCCCTTGACTGAGCAGTTAATGAGAAACAATAAAAACAGTTCAAGTATAAAGCAGTAAATGCAGTTTATGTTTCTCAGATGTGAAATGAATTATAAGTTAAAAGCCTCGAAGGTTTTCAATTAATTTTAAAGTAAATCACATATGTAAAATAGATGTACAAACTCATCTATTTATAGACCAACATACAAAACTGTTGTCTGAAGTAATCTAAGATATTTAGCTAATATACTAAGCTTAAGATAAGGTTACAACAGTCTGTACATTGAAACTTGAAGCAAGACTTTAACAAAACAATATAATACTAAAACTACTGAAGTCTAAGTTGGTTAGAAGCTTCTGATGTCAAAGTGCCGATGAGTGACAAACTGCTGATGAGTAGTTTGTCTTCAGTAGTTCTTCAGTGTAGTGTCTGGTTAGACTTCAGAACTTCTGATGATTAACTCTTCACTACTTTGCTATTTTGTTCTTCAGTACTTCTGATTTCTTATTCAGCAGTTTCTTCTATACTTAAGCAGAATATGATTTGGACTAAGGTTATCAAAAGATGGTTTCTTCAATCCTCTTTGTCCCAACATACTTGTTTGAAAACAATTGTTCAATTTGTTAAGATTACATAGTTTATTTCCGCTGCACTTACCATTTTTAGTATTCATTCATCTTTCATACTTAAACATCTTAACAAATCAAACTCTTAGATCCTAACAATCTTTCGCAAAGAATCGTGCATCATGTATCTGCTAGTCTATGTTGATGTCATCTGCACTTTTATTTCTCAACTTAATCATATCACGAGTTTGCTATCAAGGATCTTGGAGACTTGAACTAATTTTTAGGTCCTGAAGTTTCTTATACTAGCTCTGGTCTCTTTCTCACACAGGCAAAATATGCTAAAGATATTCTTCTTCGGGCGAACCTATATGATTCTAAACCTGTTAAACGAATAACTATTAATTATTCCAAATAATTAATCCACAATTCGTTAATCGTTTCTCCAAACAAATAACTATGATTATTCCAAATAATCAATAAATAAATATTTCTTCAAACATTTATCACAGCTATTTATTTGCTCTTTGTGATATAATATTTAATTAATAAGTATTATTATTTTTTTCGTACTGCAAGGTGCAACTCTTTGTATTGTACTTCGATAGTTACATTAAGTACTCGATAATTAGACACCGTTTCCAGCACAACCTAGTGTTCTAGCATGTCATGGTTTTAATGGTTATGATAAACACACCTAAAGGTCTTCCTATACATGATCCTAAGCCTTCTAAAGCTCCTAAGATACTCCAAGATGGTGGTTACAGAGGTTAGATGTTGTGGTTTTCGTAAAGAAGGTTTTTTTTTGCCGCAAATTAGGTTAAGAATGGGTTTTCTAAAGAGTTAAAACGCGGTTAATGGAAACAAAACATGTTGGGCCTATCTGTTGGCCACCCGTGCACCGCGAAGAGAACTCCCTTTTGTCTTTCCTAAGGTCAACCAAGATTTGGTTTGGGACAGGTTTGGGCTAGTTCTTTGGTCTGGGCTTATTAGTTTGTTTGGTTTTACACTAACCAATTATAACTTTATCATTTAAGGAAATTACTTAGCCCACATTCTGTTAATGTTTGACTAAGGTAAATAGTTAATATTTATAGGGAAAGTAACCGGAATTTGCCTGGTGTCACATAAAGGACATAAAAAGCAAATCATCAACGATCGAGTCGTTAGAATCAGGTCGTCGAACTCGACCCACATGCTAACTTGAAACAACTCCTAGCATATGTCACGACGGAATGTGATTAAATACATGACCCTGTGTCCTTTAGTACACGTGAAGGGTGTCATTAATTGCTTCCTCCTCAGTTATTTGGTGTACCTTATGATCGGTTTCACTCATTTGTTGACGGAAATCATTAAAAAATCACGATACCATGAGTTTGCATCAACCCTCCTTGGGTGGTGGATGTATTCACCCAAGCCATGACTGAAACGAATTCTTCCTCGTCGATCCAAACCCGTCTTCCCATTTGAGAAAAAACACAATAATTGTTTTAAATGTTTGAATGATTAAAGGAAAAGATTTGAGATTAGGTGAAATAGTGAAGCTAATAGAAGAATGTAAAAGGTTAATGTGCTTAAGTGGAAAAAACAGATAAGGTATCCTTTGTCTCACTAGAGTGGAGGGGGGAATCTTGCCATTTGCACTGAACACCAGGGTTGTGTGGTGGTTACTCCGTCGGTGCCGAAGGATACTTGGGCTCACGCTGCACCCAGTATTGCCTAACACTTTGGTACATAAGTTTGCAGGTTAAGTGTAGTGTCTATCCTTAGTTAAGATCTCAAAAATGTGTACATTTAAATTAGAAGTTTTCTTGAATATGAAGTCAATAGTACTTATTATATTTTCTTGGATGATAAAAGAAGTTTGGGTCTACTTTTCCGCAAAGTGTAAAAGATTGTGTTTCATAATTTTGGGTGTTACATTTTTTAAAATCAGGCAATGATCCTAAAATTTAAAAGACGGAGTAGTAAGGATCTACATACAAATTAGCAGCATGATCCGCTATCGATCTTTTTTTTTGTGTACATGTTTATCTCATTTTAATAAAGGGCAAATTACAAAGGATAGCAACTTAGGGTCAAGTTATTCTATACAGTGTAACAAAAATGAGAAAAGTAAGAAAGATACAAAAAACAAAATAGATCTTGAAATATGACACAATGAACCATAAAATATAACACAGTGCCAAAAGATATAACACAATGCTGAAGGAAAAAGACACAATAAATGGAACAAATGACACAATGATGAAAATAAGAAAATGACACAATGATATAACGTATATTCTAAAAACTACAAGCTTAAACACCAAAAAACGAAGACCTAAAAACTAACATTATAGAGTTCGATGAGACGGTTCCAGTGCCACTTGAATGAGTTGAATCGGAGTCCGTTTGATACTCTTCCTACGACTTCTTATTTTTCTTTTACTGTATTTGATCCTAACCCTAGCAACTTATTGGAGTCTTATTTGTATCCGTTTTCATTTGTTTTTCAAATGAGATGCGAAAAGACATAAAAAGGTTCTTTTTTTTCCATGTTTAAATTGTTCAGAGATATGCTAAATTGCCTAAATTGTTTCAAGTTGTGTGACAAATATCTAAGATGTTGCAAAAGGATTAGGTAAACCACACATTATGTTGACAGATGGGCCATACCCATGGTAGTGAGTTGATAATCATTAGTAAAATACGCATAAAAAAAAAATAATGATTCCCATTATATGATATTTTAAATGTATATCATATCTTAAAAATATTAAATATTTATTTATTTTTTCTAATCACAATAACCTTTCTTAATAGTTGTGGTTGTTAACAATTCGAAACGCTTAAAAGCAATTGAAATACAAGAATGAAAGATAAGATGATATAACATCAAACATAAATTTATTGATAAGAAATTAATTTCATCAAAGTTGTCACTAAAACTCAATGTTTTTTAATGACAGATACGTAGTTTGTCATCGAAGAGCTTTGGAGAGCCGACTTTGCATCAAGTGGAAAGAAAAACGGATATAATTCGTATCTAACATAACAACTACTATATATAATTCTACACCCTTTCTTGTTGTCGCAGTATGTCGGAAAATTCCCAACAGCGATCGCTAAACATTGCCTACACGAAAGTTGTGACAAATCTTGTGTACACTGAGACAAAGCATATAGTGTCAAAAAATCTGACAACTTAGTCTCGTCTTTCGCGATACCTTTGTTACCCGGGGCACTCGCTAATGAATTAATCCGATACATAAGCGCCCCAAGAGCACTATTAAAGGTTTTAGGGTCCGTTACGTTTTCAACATTATAGTAAAACGTTCCGTACCCTGTGTCAACTTGCCCGAAGAAGTTTTCGGTGTTGTACCTGATGAAGCAATACTCGTACCATATTCTTGCATCAACTCGGTTTGGACACATTTTTTTTATTTCTTTGGCCGCGGTTTGGATGCAAGTCGAGCACTCGTCGCTGGGCACATCTCCTCGGCATTGGGCTAGACCGTAGACACGGGATTGACCTGAACCGGATGAGGTGGCACTATAGCCGGTTTTGGAGGTGGCTTGGACCAGGTTTGCTAGAAGTGGATCAATGTTTTTGGTTATTTCAGTAGTTGTGGTGTTTGAATTTTGGTTGCATAATTGGGCAGATGGGTCTGCTGATTCTACATAGAGAACGCATAGTGCAAAGATAATGAGGTAATGGTGAGTAATGGCCATTTTTTTGATTGGGGGCTTTGAAAATGGATGAGCTATAGGCTGTGTATATATAGATAGATAGATACATATTCCTGTGAAACACTAACTTCTCAAGTTGTGTGCCTTCTTTTTTTTTTTCTAAATTTAATCAACAAATCATAATAAAATAAAATAGTATGCTATTTTAAATGAAAAACTCATTGAATCAAGTTTTATTCTAGTATATAAGTTTCTAAATTTGTTTAACAATATATATTTTTAATGGCACTTAAAAATATATCCATTTGTCATTTTTAGATGGCTTCTTACCCTTAAACTAGACAAACTTTCATTGAAATCATGTTCTAAAGTATACAAAAATAGATGTGGATAATATTTTTTGTTATAAAAGATGGTATTAGTTTTTATTTACAACGTTCGAAAATTGTTAGTTGATTATGAACGTTAGGGCAAGAGTTCATATATATCTACCTCAAGTCCTCAACAAAAAATTTACATACGGACATACATATATTCTCGTGACATATATAATGATTATGCTAGAATGGAAGTTCTTTTTTATTTCACCGATGAATGACTTAAATACATCTTAAGAAAGAATAATTTAGTCTTTTGCTGTGTGACCCCTAATTATATATACAGGATCTCTTAAAAAGAACAAAATAATGCACAACTTGTTCATGGTAATTAGGTACTTAAGTTTAGTAATAAACTAAAAGTAGTTTGACTAAATTTTCATTGAGTTGACTTTTGGACGTAAAAATTCAATTGTTTGACTCACTGTTGATAACGATGGGTGTATTTTATAGTTTTATTTTATCGTATGATTCACACCACCACTTAAAGTTGGCTAACGTGAAATAGAATTGGTCCTTGTGAACTTGTTCATAAGCCATTTATTACGTACCCATTAACTATGTAGCCGATATTTTTGAACTTCTTTATCATGGACTTAGTCAGTCAACCATAATTTGAGCCTAGAAGAGTAGAAGGTATCCACAATTTCAAAACTTATATGAAATTAGAAACTAATATTCAATAAGGGTGGGATTGTTTTATAGAAAAACTATATATGCATGGTTAGTTTAGTTATAAAAAGCTGTAATTAGTACAAAAGACTAAACATGCATTATGTATAGATACACATCCACAATAAATACAAATCAATCACAAATATTCATACGTGTATGAAGAACAAGCATGGAAATGAACATAACAAAATTATTGTTGAATGTGATCCACATTCGTTTAGCTAAAAAGGAAAATGATCCTGTGTTAAGTATGTCATTAATTTAAGTGGTTTTACATACAACACTAACAACGTCTCTGTGACTCTTACATTACATATGAATTGAGTATTGTGTCATAAAGAGACACTAGTTATGACGATTCTTGAAGACCTTGAATATTTATAGTAAAAAGATTTTAATAAATTACAGAAAAGTTTGGGATAAAAATAAAGTGAAATTGATGAAGATCCAAATGTATGTCTTCCATAATTGAATAGAGAGAAATAGAGATGATTGGCCATAAAATCGATACACGTACTAATGGATAAAGTCTCTCTAGCTGTGTGTAAAAGATGCAACTATTTTGATTGAAACTTTTTAAGAAGAGGGAGGATGTCGTGTTCCCGACCCTTCCGATCCTAGGTAGCTACATCACGTGCCTCTGTCCACAATCACAACCCATTCTCATTTGGGGAACCAAATGTATGCGAGTGTGTCCATCACGTGCCTCTGTTCGCAATCAAACTCCCAACTTACGGTGTGCGCATATAATATATATATGTGTGGCCCTCAGGGGCAAAAGTAAAGTTGCATTAGTTTTAACGTTATTTTACTAATTTCGTGAAACTAACGTTAATAACGACGGACGGTTAATCATGCATCATGTGGTGGCGTTGACAGCCAAAAGACAAAGGGGTACATGCACCGATCCGGTTTGTCCCGATTGCTAAGTGTTCCGTGCCTTATGTCCAAGGCTTGATACCAAACCACATCGAGGCGGGGGTCTTACTGGAAGCAGCCTCTCTATTCTTAGGGGTAGAGGTAAGGTTGTCTACATCTTACTCTCCTCAGAGCCTACCTTAGCTTTGTTATAAGTGGGATTAACTGAGTATGATGATAATGATGATGATGACTATTCACCCCTATATTTGAAAAGCTACTATTGACCCCTAAAAATATTTTAATATTTTTGGAAGTGGTTGTGAGTGAGGAGAGGGAAAATATAATGATAAAAATATGAAAAAGTATTATTATTCTAAAATGAGAGAGAAAATTTTAGGGTGAAATAATGATTTTTAGTGTAATTTGATAGAGAAGATTTTGTGAAAGAGATGAGAATGCTCTTAAAGGAGAAATATACATTCCGTTATTTTTTTCATAGTTGAGTAAAGATTGTTTTGCATTTCTTGATATTGTGATTATATCCATTATAGCGAGTTTTATATAATACGATTTTGACGAAGTATAGAATCTTAAAATTTAGGTATTTTAAGGAGAGTGATATAGATGTTAATAATTGGGTTGGTTTTCCATTTCCTTGTTGTTTCAAGCAAGTTTCAACTTTTAGAGCACTCATAATAGTTTCTCCATCCATATATTACACTAATAATTACTATATTTTTTAACTTTTTCAATTGAGTAATAAAATATTTTTTATATCTTCATCACTACTTTTTTTTTTAATTATTCACTCACAGTCACTTTCAAAAAATATTATAAACCGATAAATAATAATATTTTTCACTCATCGACTCACAACTTACAACATAAACCTAAAATATGAGGAATTCACTTACAAACATATAAGTAACCTAGTGTAAATGCTCTTACGAATTAGAAATTATCATAATTTGTTCTCCAATATGAATAATAAAAACAAACAGTAATATATTACATGGGGTCATTGAATAATATATGTGTGATGTAGGTTTTGTTTTTGTGCACGTATTGGTGATTTGAGGGACTTTGTGGTTCAAGCATATCTAGAAGAAGTTATTGGTGCAAAAAAAAGTCAAAAGGCGTCGCATTATGGATGCATGCAACTAAATACAAGGTGTGTATTTTTCAATATATTTGAAATATTTCAATTTGTGGTTTAATATGTCTAAAAGATATCTAGAAAATCATAAACAAGTTTACTTTTCTACTAGAAAAAACAAAATCATCTAAAACCCAAAAAAAAAAACATATTGAGAATAAAAAGGATTGGGTATAAATTATTCGCACATTGGGGTGTTCATAGCTAGGTCTCTAATCTAGTATTATGTTTTGATCGTTTATCATAGGTTTCTGTGGCATAAGATGTAAATTATTGAAAAGAGAAAATTGCTCGAATGGTCTCTGTGGTTTGCACTTTTTTCACCTATAGTCCTCAAGTTTTCAAAATTAAAGCCATAGTCCCGAAACAGTGCGAAACAGTGAATTTTTTATAGGTAGGGTTTGGGTGTTGGAATCGGGTGGGATGGGTGGAGATGGGGGTCGGTGGTGGTGGAGGGTGGAGATGGGTGGTGGTGGTTTGTGGAGGTGATGAGGTGAAGAAGATGAAGTGGGGAAGATGAAGTGTGGGACCCACTTGTGTTATATTATTTTTTATTAAAGTAAGGGTAGTATTGTAATTTCACACCCACTTAACTGGATTATTTAACCTCAGTTATCTCCAGGGACTATCCGAGTTAAAAAAATTCACTATTTTGCACTGTTTCGGGACTATGACTGTAATTTTGAAAACTTGAGGACTATAGGTGAAAAAAGTGCAAACCACAGGGACTATTCGAGCAATTTTCTCTATTGAAAATTTTGATAGGTTTGGGTTATCATGCTGGTCCATCAGGCATAAGGAGCCCCTGCACCTGGAACATATTAGTCCATTCGGCATGTGCCTAATCTAGATATAGTGTTTACCTCTCTCATATAGTATTTTAGTGTTTATCAGGTTGCATTTGTGGTTGTTTACGCGTATTTTGTAATGTATGTAAAGTTCCATCTGTATGAGAGGCATATGCCTGGTAGTCTTCTAGGTGTAGGAGTTCTACGCCTGTAACGTTCCAGGCATAGGATAAGGGTCCTATGAATAGGACCCCTTGGTTCTCAACATTGCAACCTTTGCTCATTTCCTTTGAATACGACGAAGTGCTGCCCGTGTGTTTTGTGATTTTTATGTGCTTTCACTGTCGATTTCCAAACACCATGTCCTATACATCTAACAACTAACCGGATCACTAATTTTGCCTTTGATCCGGATACGCGCGTAGTTTGATAAAATGTTAAATTGAGATCCGAACGATCCTACAAGCGGTAATGGCTCAATACCACACGTGTTATTAGTGTTGGTTAGCATCAGATTTGAGAGTGTAGAGCAATTGTTCAAGTTATAATTGAAAAACCATTTTTATCATAATATTGGGTTTTTGATTGAATTTGTTTTTTATGGATTGAATTGTTAGATCTCATTATTTTTTTGTGTAAAACAACATTAGATTAATTCAGATTTGAGATTAATCCGGATTTGAGATTAATCCGTGTTTTTGGAATGTTTTAAGCATTAGAATCGTGCTAGACCAAAATCCGCACATAACCTGAAAATCAAATCATCCAAATATTCAAAGACTCCAAAATTCATCAAAATCAGCCAAAACCATGAAGAACAAGGCTTGTACGCATGTAAGGAGTTATACGCAACGTAGGACGTCCTACGTGTCGTGAATCCTTCATACGCCTGAATTATCACCTTATACGCCTGGTTCATCCTTTATACGTGTGGTTTATCACTCATACATGTAAAAGTTAGAGTTAGTCAATTTTTGACCCGTTTCAAGTCTGACTTTTTCCATTTTTCACCCTCAACTGGATTTTCTCATACCAAAGCATTTTAAACTTCATAATGGCCAATCCAAGTTGGAATTACTTAACCTAAATTGTCTGACCTGAGCATTTCCAATAATAACCACAACCTCAAGTAACACATCCGTATGTTGTTACGAATGCCATGAAGACTCCTCAACAAGCAAATGTTGTTGTTCGTTTTCATCCCCACCTCAGCAACAAGTAGTTAATACCAAGAATAAGTGGGCATTAATGTCTTCAATTAGTCAAGCACAGAGTGTTTAAAGTCTATTGCAAAGTGATAATGAAATCGGAAGTAACAACAAAGCTTCGAAGATGCAGCATCTCAGTGAATGTCACTGATGGAAGGGAAGAATTCAGAGGCACATAGAGGATATTAATGTGGATATCTGGTTTGTTGATTCGGCCACTTCAAGAAAATTCTAATTTGTCGGTGGAGATAACAAAGCTTAGTGATGACAAAAAGAAGAAGTATAAGGATGAGAGAAAGGCATTCTCAATTCTGACTCAGGCATTTCCTAAGGACATTCTACATCCATATGAGATTTGTGAAAATGCGTATGATCTCTTGAATCTTTTGAAGACATGGCTTGAAGGCGATGAACGTGCTTTTAAGATTCGGCAGGATCAGTTGAGGAGGGAGTTTGAAGCCTTCTATCACATTGGGAATGAATGAGCAGCTGCGGGACATGCAATCCAGATTGTACCATCTCATGAACGAACTCTGTAAGTATGAAGTTAAATATACTACTTTTGAACTAATCAAACGTTTGGCAGATGCGTTACCTCCACATTGGACACGATATGTGGACATGTTGAAGGAACTGGGGCAATATGAAAGCTTGTTCCTTGCTGATTTTCTTCGCAGGTTGGAGAATTGAGAGATTAAGGAAATAAAAAAGGCGAAGCCATCACCGTTACCTTAACATCCTGAGGTGTATCATGCTAACACCTTTGCCGCTCCCCAAGCCAAAACCAAATCCAGACCTCAAACAGCTTTCATATCATCTGTTGTCAATGACACAGTTGCTTTCAATAACATTCCACAATCTGTTCCTAACCCCATGTATAATCTTTCAAGTTCTTATAGTTACATTCCACCACAATCAAGTTCCACACCAATTGTCAAACTCAGCCACAACCAGCACCTACTAACGTTCCACCAAGTTCATCAAATTTTCCACAGTCAGCATAAGTTTCTGCAAACACATTGATTCCTAATCTATCAACCAATAATCTTGGGAAGGTCACTTTGGAGGTTGCACAAGAACACGTTGCACTCCTATCTGCTTTTATGACTTCCTACAATTATCTAGTTGCATGAAACATCGGAAATGTGAATCTGACTTAGGAAGATTATTCCCAAGTAGATAAGGATGAAATGGAGTTAATGGATATACACTGGGCATTTGCTAGTGTTGTCCGCCATGCTGAAGACTTTATGGAAAGGACTGGGCGTACTGATTGGCAAACGAACAAGGATACCAGTACGGTTTCAACAAACAGAAAGTCATGTGCTTCAGTTGTAGAGTATGGGGACATTTTAAGAGAGATTGCGATAAGCCTATCCAACAAGAAAACCAATATCCGTTCAGAACCTTCATAAATCAGCAGCAGCAACAGCAAAATCCATTCCAGCTAAGACCTAAGCAGCAAACACCAGTGTCACACCACGCCAATGGCGGAAACATATGGCGCAACGCTCGAAAGCATTTCAAAGTCAAGAGTAACACCAACCATATTTAATTAGAAAAGAAAATATTTTATTAAGATATCGAAAATGAGTACCTTGTTACAACATTTCACAAAACAACAAACAACAAGTTCATACATGGGGTTTTTCCACCCAAGTCTCAACCCAATGGAAAATATTGATGACACCCCGACAAGTATTCGATATTGCATATTCCACCGCACTAGCCTCATATCTATTCAGTACTTAGTTTCCTGAAAGATATGTTTAAAAAGACGCCAATATATAAAATATTGGTGAGTTCACCAGTTTTAGTTCCGTAACTACAACATTTTAACAACAACAACAACATGTGCGGAACAAACTCACATAGTGGCCTTTGTATGGAGTAACTAGCACCTACAAAACTACGATGACGAGCAATCCCTTGAGCCCATAACCAAACCAAGAAAAATATTAATGCCCCGCGAGTAGAAGTTATTTCTCCGAACATAACAACTTAGTTCAAAATACGTGCACCCCTGGCATACACAGTTGCATAATCGACGCTATCGATTAGGGGTGGGCCTTGTCAGGAACCAATAGTAATATCCAAATATTCCTTCGGTTCTAGATTTTGACACACACACAACATATGAGTAAATGGTTACAGTAGCGAGGACTCACCCCGAGTGGTGTACAAACAAAAAAACCCAAGTACTCATCATGCAACTTGTCAATTTTTAACATTTAAATATATTTCCCTGCAAACATATCTTTCCCTCAAAACAAAACAGTAAAAAGGGCCCGTGAAACTCACCTGAAGTACATCGTGCAATCACGTAGTAGAGAATAGCAAGTCCGAGGTCAAGCACCTACGAATGTCCTAGTCCATATAAGTCACTAAGTCTATAGCGCGTGTTATCCGGCAAGTTGTACGCCCAACCCCCAACACCACTATCAGACACAATTCTCCGTTTAATTAAACATATGTCCTAGGATTGTTGGTGATGGATTACCCTTGTTATAAGTTACACTTATATTTCCGTATTAATTAACTCACAATACATTATCCTCGCCATCGACTCACTTTACCGTATAATTATTTTCCCATTAAATAGTTATACTAGGATATTATCGATCGATATTTCATCTACAACACTCGAATCAACTCACTTTACCATATATTTATTTTCCCATTAAATAAATATACTAGGATCTTGCCGATTCGACAACATATTTTACATCGTCAAGTCCACATACTTAACATAGTTTTAAACGTGTAATCGTTGTAGTTTATTTAACATTAATTTTCCAACGAATATTTTCCAACACTTAGGAAAGTGTTACACATTTTTCACCCATAATTAATCTTATATATTTTGGTTTATAAAATATATATTTTCATGCCACATTTGACGCAATAACGTATATACGTATCTTGTAGGTAGTTAACGTATATACAATATACGCTTATCCGTCCATTTCACATTTTGTACGTTAACACGTCGTAATATAAACACTTCAACATTAAATTACTTGTGTTTATACATTCTCACGTCTCGAATTATACAGTTTCCTATATCCGAATATATATATATATATATATATATATATATTTAGTTATTTTTTTTCCTAAATTCCCTTCAATATGTTTTACTTGAAACATCTTTTAATTTCTACATATTCTTACTTGGGAATTTATGAAATAACTTTCACATTTTTAAAACCAAGACTTGGTTATTTACAACACATAAACGCTTCAACACTTTTACATTCCCCTAGATATAAAAATGTTTGTTTTTATACAATTTCTCTAAGTCTTTTAAATCACCAATTTATTATAAAACCTTTGTTTTTATATTTTTCCAACATGTTTGGTAATTTATATTTTTATAAAATCCCATTTTTACAAAAGTACATTTATACAAAAATACATTTTTGTAAGTTTGAAACACTTTCATTAACAACACTCGAAAGTTACAACTTTCTATTTTCAACACTAAACTTTTCATAGATCCATCATATTATTATGTTTTAGATGGTTATATTATGATGATTAAAACAACTTTTAAGTATGTTCAAGTTATTTTTATAAAAACTACTCAAAACATCTTCAAATACATGTGTATGTGAACTTGTAAAAACTACAAAATCACTAACAAACTCTAATGAAACTCACGGCCCAACATATATTTTTATTAATTTTTGTTAAACTTGTAAAAACATATATAATCTCATGATCAAAAGCCTAGTTTCCTATTGTGTTAGAATCTTTAACATGTGTAAGATTATGTTAACTTTTTAACTTACAAAAACAATAACAATATCAAGTCAACTTACGGCCCTAAACATCATATTTACACACCCATTTTAATTTGTGATAACATGTGTTTTATTATGTTAGAATCCATAACCTTACCCCATGTACAACTTGCTTTTAACACATGAAAACATAAACTTTCAAGATTAACAAGACAAGATCAAGAAACTTACTACTAGCACAAGGCTAGGGAAGACCAAAACTCTTGATTTGGATGGGATTTAGTGTGTTCTTCCAAGGGTTAAGCTCCAAGCTTCCAAACACACTTGATTTAGGTATGGAAAGGGTGTGATTTTATGAATGTTTGATGAAAAACAAAGAGTGGTGGTGTTATAGTGATGTTGGCGGTGGGTTTATTGGAAGAAGAAGAAGGTGTTTGCTTGTTTTATTGGTAATAAAATTAAAGAAGGATGGTGGGTTATATTATGTAAAGATCACATAAGACAAAAGATGTACCAAGCATGCTAAACATCATGATTATGGCATGCTTAGAAAGTGATCTTGGGGTGGGTCATGGAGCATGGGGGTGGCCGGCATATAGGGCCTTTTGTGGGACCCACTTTTCAAACTAAATATCTCATAATATCTAGTTAATCTCCAATTAGTTCGGTTAGGGTTTTTGGGTTTTTAACGCATGAGTATTACAAGTTATTTAGGAAATATAATTGACTCCCAGTTAACCT
Organism: Ambrosia artemisiifolia; assembly: GCA_032199755.1. Lineage (NCBI taxonomy): Eukaryota > Viridiplantae > Streptophyta > Magnoliopsida > Asterales > Asteraceae > Ambrosia > Ambrosia artemisiifolia. The sequence goes on from CM063521.1 coordinate 30,902,169, forward strand.
TAAACATGAGTTATTTTAGGCATTGGTAAGTTATTTAGGCTTTATTTAGGTGAATTTATAAGTTACGTGCGTATCGGGTGCGATACGCAAACTTTATTCGTTACCGAAAGATTTTTATTTGGAGTTTCCATTTATGGTTTTTGTGTTGCACAACACATAATATTTCATGAAAATACCTTTATTTTATATCCCGGACATTCGGGATCGTTTTCAGTTAATTAATTATTAACAGATAATCACCAACGTCCGTTCTGGACAAGTTTATTTGCACGTTATTTCGTCGTGCTTTCAGTTAAACCAATGCTTTCCTATGAATCCTATGGAGAATTTGGTATTCTCTAAAGGATAAATTAACACAGTTAATTTAGAATTGCACTTAATTACCGTTAATTACACATACTAAATATGTACGGAAACACATCAATTTTTGCCAGATGTCAACCAGCCCCAAACAGTGAGGGTGACATTGTTCTAGCTAAAAACCCACCACCACAGCCTACAACCGTAGCTAATAATCCGGGAAGGGCATTGGTAGTACAAGTTAATGAAAGTGTTGATAGTAATCTCTAAATGGTAGGCACTGGTGGTGTCAATATTGGTGGAGTTGCATGCTATGTAGAGATTGTGAAGGATGTGCAAAGAGATGATGTTGATTCATCAAATGATGAAAATTCAAGTGAAGATGAAGAGTCTCAAGCTTCCTATGGCCAAAAATCTGGATCATCTAATAGTGACGTTGATACTCTTGATTCAGATCTTGATAGACTCTCAGCTAAAGTTGATTTCCTGTCAAGTTAGAAATCTTGTCTAGTTCAAGATCATGTAGATTCTACTGTGGATTATTCCAAGTACTTCTCAACTGATGGATCTTCATCTCAATTTGCCTTCATGGCCAATATCCAAAACAACCATGTTAGTTCTTCATCTGAATCTCCTACTTGCTTTAATTTTATAGAATTAGAAGGTAGGATAGAATCACTTAAAGAACATAACACTAGTCTGGTTTGTGATTTAAGAGTATGTAATGTTACCAATGTTGCATTGGAAAATAATGAAAAAGAGTTTAAACAAATTGTGCAGTTGGTTAAGTAAGATGTGTGTGAGTTAAAAAAACTGTGTTAAACAAACAAGATGCAATCAATAACTACATATCTGAATTGCAACAAACAAAGAAAGAATTAACATCAGCTCAGTGTGACTATGAGACCGTCAAGAAAAAGTTGGAGAGTTATTCCAACTCAAGATATGTGTTATACCATATCATTGAAAGTCAAATCATTGAGAAAAATGGGAATGGATTGGGATATAATGCAGTTCCTCTTACGTTGCGTGACAATTACTCCAAGTTACCTGAAGAGACCGAAACAACTCAGTTTCAGATCACAACACCACTCGTTGCTGCTCCAGCTGAAATCAAGAAACCAGAAATTGTCAAAGACGAAAATTAATGTATAATTGAAACTGAGAGTAGGAATCTGGTGAAGAAAACCATAAACCAGATTTGGGACTAAAGACCAGGATCCCTTTAGAGAACCATATTGAATGTAACCATGATTGTAAATCAGAGGAAGAGTTTACTGAGACATCTGCTGATACTGGTCCATTTTACATGATTAAAGATTCCACAAAGGTTTATTCAGACAAAAAAATTTCAATTAAAAATGTAAATCGATCTTTAATCACTCATATTTAAATCTGCACCTAGCAAAAACATTAACCAGAAATTGTCAAATGTAATCAACGAACCTGTATAACCAGTATACAACAGACAAAGGAGCAATGTGGTCAACCTTTTGCTTAATTAAAATACAAGCTGGTCGAGCAAGCCCAGTCCAAAGAAATCCAGTGGGTTCCTTTCAGGAAAGCAAGAAGACAAAGACCTAGTCCCCCACCTAAACAAATCAAGTTTTTAAAGTCAATTGGAGCCGATCAGATGCAACACTTTCAAAACACTTCAAATTTAAAACATCTTCAACAAAGAGATCAAAGAATGTGCACCTAGATCTTATGGTCATGAAGCTAGTTTTTCAAGAGCTAGTGGTCCCAATTCAAGATTTTCTTAGAACAGTCCTAGACACTCATAGCATGTTTCTCACAACCATCAAGAATGGAGAACATGCTATGAATGCTAAGAGGTCGGACATATAATTTCCAATTGTCCATATTTAAGACCTCGTAGGAGACATCTTGTTGACACTCCAACTATCAAACTCCTAAATCACCAAACCAATATTCAAAGGTGATTCCTAAACATGATAAGAGTAAACACATGGTTATGGAGAATGTTAAATAACTTGTCACCAAGATCAAAACATCTAATACTAACCCAAAGGTATCACCACCTAATGGGGGGTCTAAGACCATTGAAAAGGTAACCCAACATACAAACCAACTGGCTAGCTCTAAAGGTCAACCGAATAACCAATCCAAATGAGTCAAGCAAAAGCCTCAAAGGGCCAAGCATTACCAGTTATGGTTCAATGAATATAGAAAGGGAGAACCAATTCAACCCAATAAGTTCACTCAGAGATGGAATCAAATGTCTTGGAACATTGTGTGTTGGACTTATATTCCTCATGTTCATGCTTGTGGTATATATCAAGTTTGAAAGTGGAATTCTGTATTTCAAGAATGCCTATTGCATCAAGTCTCTTCCGCATTAAGTCTCTGCCGTATTGGTACATAGGGTGAGCAAAATTAACCGCCATAACCAATAACCGAACCATAACCGACATAACCGAACCGATTTTAACCAATAACCGACATAACCAATGGTTATGGTTATGAAATTTCTTTAATCGACTGAGCGGTTATGGTCATGGTTATGAAACTTTGGTTAACCGATATAACCAAAATTGAACTGGACTTCTAATTTTAATTCTTGTAATAGGTTTATGTTTTACACTAACCATGTAGAGTTTTCTACTAAGATAAAAGTATGCTAGTAACAAAACGATCTCGATGTAGGTGACCTTTATTTTAATAAGGATCCCCCATTGGTAGTTTAACAAAAAAAATGTAATCTTGTTAGTCTTATAAAAAAAGCTTAAGCTAAGTTCACCATCATAGGTTCCATTTTTTATTTTGTAGACCCACACGGTTTTAATTTTTAAACTTTAGTCGAAAGTTAGTTTTAGTTGAAGTTTATGGTTAATAACTTAAATAACCATAACCGAATTCATAACCGATTGACCATAACCGAAGTTTGGTTATTGTTATGGTTAAGGTAATCCCATAAACGAAATAGCGGTTATGGTTATAGTTAATGGTAAAAACCGAACCAAACCGACCCATGCACACCCCTATTGGTACATATGGGATCTGGTGGGGAGGGAGCCTATATAGACTAACTCCTCACCAGATATGTTTCACAGGACTTTTCGTAGAGAAAATGTCCAGGGATGGCAGTTTTGTGCTCCTCAATTTCCAGTTCGCTACCAGTCTAAAGAGAAAGACCCTCGCTAGGGCTGCAAACGAACCGAACGAACACGAACAAGGCCTTGCTCATGTTCATTTGTTAAGGAATATATGTGTTCACAAACACTTACCGAACGAGATTTTTTGTTCGTGTTCTTTTGTTATGAAAATGCTCTTGTTTGTGTTCGTTTGTTAATTTTGTTCATGAACGTACACGAACACAAACGGACATCCATGAACACAAACAAGTGTTCATGAACACAAATGGATATAAACGAAGACAAATAAGTGTTCATGAACGAAAATAAGCACAAACTGACATATATTATCTTTCGAATAAGATCAATTTCACATATGTTAGTGCATATTGAGCGACTAATGCTTTGGATTTCGAATTCTAAGTCTGTTTAGTTGAATCGTGGGGGCGAATGTAGCTATTTGTAAGGTCGAATGTGAATTAACTGGGGCGAAGGAGGAACTAGATGGGCGAACCTAGAAAGACTGAAGAAGTGTGCTTGTTTCGTACTGTTGAAGGGGACGAATGAAGACAAGTGTTCACATTCGACCTAGCAATAGGGGCGAATGTGCAACACTATATAAGCTTGATTTTTATTTTACATTGTAACTTTTGACATTTTGAGTCTTGTGTTCAGTCTAGGTTTCATATTTCAATGATACAAAACTCAGATTGGTTCATCAAATTTCAGAAAATGACCATCAAACACCATCGGTTATCAAAACTAACTCAGAAATGTAAAATTTTGGTTTTTCTGAAATTTATGCTAAAACACACCTAAAATCTTTTTGAGTTTTTGTATCTTTTTGTAAAACAAAAGTAAATGCAAAAATGTAAACACAAAGCAGTAAATGTTTTGTGATTTCCGGTAAGAGGATCATATCAGTCATTGAGAAATCTGATCACACCGTTGATCTTTGTTATATATTATCATTAGAAACAATGTGTGATCCGGCAACTGCTGATATTGTTGTCCACATAAACTCACATGCAGACCGTTATGCAGTGCTTTAAAATGATACACTATTAGGTTTATTATACTAACACGTTTATGGTTCCCACGCACACGACATACTCCCGTATCAAGGAATTCGCACAAAGCTTCCTCGTAACGCATGATTACGTCAATGTTATCCGTCTAGGTACAAGATATATAGCACAGAGGTGTACAGGTCAGCAAATGAATGCAGCAAAGTAACATGTGCATATATACCAGGTTGAGGCTGATATCAATCTCAGATTTTCATCAGTGAATTGATACGATGCAATTAATGATCTTTGATCAATAATAAACATGAAGTTCCTCAATTCGGTAACTTTTAGGTTTTGGCATTCAAGCTCTTTTAGCAATTATTCTGATTGAATCTAGGTCCGTAAATTAATACGACAAAAGTTCAATCAGAATATCCCAGATAACAATAACATAACGACCCGAAACCTCAGATTTTGGCAACCCTATCAAACGAAATTACGGTACCAAGACCATATGCCCATGAGGTGTTCAGCCACTAACGAGTAGTTCGTTATGTTTGTATCACTAATGCACGCAGTAATAAGTCTACGAAGTCTATCAGCACATCACACGAAATCAACACACGCCTCATATTGCATTACATTTCTTTAAAATGTGTCAGATCCCCACTTATGTACTATCATTTCCTCTTTTACTCCTGGAAATCATTTTGGGTTTTTCTATTTTTATGGCTTTTTGGATTTTTCAATGTTTTTGGTTTTTCTGACTAAAGACTCCCCCTAAAATGTAAAACATATTTTTGGGTTTTTGAATTTTTCTGAAAAACGGTAAAAACTTAAAAATTTGAAAACAAAAGATGATAAACCGAGGTGATGATCAGTCTTGTTTTTCTTTTATACCGTTAGCTTTAAAAAGATAATCAAATCTGGATTTATCAAAAGCTTTGGTAAAAAGATCCGCCCTCTGATAATCAGTGTGGATTTTGACCATATCGATCAACACTTTTGCATAGCAATCACGGATAAAGTGATACTTAATCCGGATGTGCTTAGCTTTCAAGTGATTGACCGTGTCTTTAGTTAATCCGGATGGGCTTATCGAAGGCGTTAATGTCAAACATTTTCATCCAAATGACAAGTGTGTGAGTTGCAAGAGGGTAAGCAGCACAAACAGTCCCACAAACCGAAGAAAGTGAACTCTGTTGAAATGCCACTTGAGCGTTTGCACATGGAAGTATTCAGACCGGTCAAGCGTAAGAGTCATCTCGGAGAACTTTACTGTCTTGTGGTTACCGACGATTTTTCAAGATTCTCGTGGGTGATGTGCTTACAACATAAAAGTGTCACGTTTACAAATTTGAAAGTTCTGTTCACTCGACTGGAGAATAACTACGGTTTAAAGATTAAAAGGATTCGGAGTGACAATAGGACGGAGTTCAAAAATGCACAAATGGATGCTCCTTGTGCAGACAAAGAAATTGATCATGAATATTCTGCTCTGTGTACCCCACAACAGAACGGTGTCGCTGAAAGGAAAAACAGGACTCTAATAGAAACGACAAGAACAATGCTCGCAGATTCCAACCTTCCAGTAATGTTCTGGAATGAAGCTATCTACGCAGCTTGTTATACAATGAATCGTGTGTTAATAGTGAAGAAGTTTGGCAAAACTTCTTATGAACTGTTGAACAGACGTAAGCCGAACATGGAGTATCTAGAACCATTTGGGGCTCCGTGTACGATGTTGAATCCAGGAGAAAAGTTTAGTCCGAAAGCTGAAGAGGGATACTTTGTTGGATATGCAACCCCGCTCAAACGGGTATTCAACAAAAGAACTCGTCAGGTGGAGGAGTGGCCAAATGTTAAGGTTCAACGGTATACTCAGAACATACAGGGAAACGGTCCTGACTGGAAATTTGATTACAAAGACTTCTCTGAATCATTCAATCTAGATAGCTTGGTTGAAGAGGCTGTTCTAAGATTACTTTACGAGTGTGAAAACGCGGCGACTTCACCGTTTTGTGCGTCCGTTCACCGTAACTCCTCCAACAGCTTCTAATGATACCAATGTTCCTGCAGCTGAAGAAGAAGTGTTCCAGGAAGCTTCAACTACACTCGATACTTCAGAATCGGAAGATGATGAAGAAATCTTTAGTGAAGCTATGCTAGATCATGCAACAGAGGCACCACCAGTGAACTCAAATCCAGATGTTGCTTCATCCTCTAATACGGGTAATGATCTGGATTCGGCAGAGAATTTGACTACTCAGACGGGAGTTACAGTACCTGATCATTCGGAATCTCAGATTCATCGTATTCACCCACTCGAGCAAGTTATTGGTGACCCTGGAAGCAGTGTCATGACTAGAGGACAACTTCGTAGTGTAAACTCACCTGAAAATATTGGCGCTTTAGCTTTATATGCAAAAATTCAAAAATCTGGTTGTCAGAATGATTGGTCCTTTGCTTGTTATGTTTCGTAGGTTGAGCCGCAGACTTACAAGGAAGCTCTTTTGGATGATGCTTGGGTATAGGCGATGCAGGAAGAGTTGTTGCAGTTCCAGAAACTGGGCGTTTGGACACTTACAGATTTACCTCCGGGAAGGAAGAAGATAGGAACTAAATGGGTTTTCAAATGCAAGAAAGATGATAGAGGCGTAATAGTGAGAAACAAAGTTTTTTTGATTTGTTTCATCTATTCCATGACCGGAACAGGGGAGGATACACGTTACACCACGATTTTGAATCAGAAGAGAGATTTCAAGAAATGGCAGATTTATTCACTCTATCAATAACCGAGCCGGATCTGGTGTATCATAAGAGATTTGGGTTGGTAGTTCAAGGTTTTCATCAAGTTGAAGGAATTGACTACAATGAGATCTATGCACCTGTGGCACGTATAGAAGCTATCCGCATGTTTCTAGCGTTTGCCTCGTATAAGAAATTCAAGGTGTAACAAATGGATGTCAAAAGTGCGTTTCTCTACGGTGTGGTCAAGGAAGAGGTCTACGTCGGTCAACCTCCAGGCTTTGAATATCCTATCCACCGGGATAAGGTTTACATTCTCAACAAAGCACTTTACGGGTTGCACCAGGCTCCACGCCAATGGTATGAGGAGCTAAGCACATACCTGCTATCCAAAGGATTCAAACGCCGCTTGGTTGATTGTACACTGTTCACCAAAAGAACAGGGGATGACTTGATTCTCGTCCAGATATATGTAGATGATATTATTTTTGGTTCTACTAACAAACTTTTATGCAGAGATTTTAAAAAAGTGATGCAGGAAATGTTCGAGATGAGTGCGATGGGAGAAATGCAGTTTTTCCTCGGCTTACTGGTGGATCAAAGACCAACGGGGATCTTTATTCATCAAACCAAATACGTGTCTGAAGTCTTGAGCCGGTTCCAGATGGAAGATTCGAAGCCGATGGATACCCCAATACAACCTAATCAAGGGATTGGAGTTGATGCTAAAGGGGAGTCGACAGACCAATTTACATACAGAGAAATCGTCGGATCTCTGATGTATCTCACTACATCAAGGCCAGATATAATGTTTGCTACATGTCTCTGCGCACGTTTCCAATCGAAGCCGAAACAAAGTCACCTAACAGCAGTCAAGCATATACTTAGATATCTGAAGGGTTGTCCGTCGAGAGGACTTTGGTACCCTAATGATGATAATTTTGACTTCATTGCTTTTAGTGATGCAGATTGGGGCGGTTATTACAAGGACAGCAAATCCACAACGGCTGGATGTCAATTTTTGGGGAGCAGGCTCGTGACCTGGCAGTGTAAGAAGCAGACTTCAGTTGCACTATCTACATGCGAAGCAGAATATGTAGCAGCATCAAGTTGCTGCTCACAGGTTCTGTGGATTTAGCAGCAGATGGTTGATTATGGTTTGCAATTTCTAAAAACCCCTATTCACTGTGACAACGAAGCCGCAATTGCATTAACTAAAGACACAGTCAATCACTCGAATACTAAGCACATCCGGATTAAGTATCACTTTATCCGTGATTGCTATGCAAAAGAGTTGATTGACATGCTCAAAATCCACACTGATTATCAGAGGGCGGATCTTTTTACCGAAGCTTTTGATAAATCCCGATTTGATTATCTTTTAAAAGCTAACGGTATAAAAGAGAAACAAGACTGATCATCACCTCGGTTTATCACTTTTTATTTTCATTTTTTTTTTAAGTTTTTACCGTTTTTCAGAAAAATCCAAAAACCCAAAAATATGTTTTATATTTTAGGGGGAGTCTTTATTCAGAAAAACCAAAAACATTGAAAAATCCAAAAAGCTATAAAAAATAGAAAAACCCAAAATGATTTTCAGGAGTAAAAGAGGAAATGATAGTACATCAGTGGGGATCTGACACATGCTAAAGAAATGTAATACAATATGAGGCGTGTGTTGATTTTATGTTATGTGTTGATAGGCTTCGTAGACCTATTACTGCGTGCCTTAGTGATACAAACATAACGAACTACTCGTTCGTGGCTGAACACCTCATGGGCATATGGTCTTAGTACCGTAATTTCGTTTGATAGGATTGCCAAAATCTGAGGTTTCGGGTCGTTATGTTATTGTTATCCGGGATATTCTGATTAAACTTTTGTCGTATTGATTTACGGACCTAGTTTAATCAGAATATTTGCTAAAAGAGCTTAAATGCCAAAACCAAAAGTTACCGAATTGAGGAACTTTATGTTATTACTAATCAAAGATCATAATTACATCGTATCAATTTACTGATGCAAATCAGTAGTTGATATCAGCCTCAACCTGGTATATATGCACATGTTACTTTGCTGCATTCGTTTGCTGACCTGTACACCTCTGTGCTATATAACTTGAAACTAAACGGATAACTCTGGCATAATCACGCGTTACGAGGAAGCTTTGTGCAATTTCTTGATACGGGACTATGTCGTGTGTGTGGGAACCACAACGTGTTAGTATAATACACCTAGATCGTATCATTTTAAAGCACTGCATAAGAGTCTGCATGTGAGCTTATGTGGACCACAATATCAGCAGTTTTCGTGTCACATACTGTTTCTATTGATAATATAAAACAAAAAGATCAACGCTGTGATCAGATTTCTCAAACAACTGATATGATCCTCTTACCGGACATCACAAAATGTTTACTGCTTTATTTACCTTTATGCATTTTAGTTTCATTGTCAAAAAGATACAAAACACAAAAAGATTTTAGGTGTGTTTTGATATAAATTTCAGAAAAACCAAAAGTTTTGCATTTCTGCTTTATTTTTAGATAACCGACGGTGTTTGATGGTCAATTTCTGAGATTTGATGAAACCATCTGAGCTTTGTATCATTCTAAACTGAAATGATGAGTGTTTGAGACTTAACGGGTTGAAAAATGTTGAACGGGATTCGATTTCGTGATTTGGTAAAATTTTTAAAATTTTCCATCTCACATTCGCCCCTTAAATGGGTCGAATGTGGGAAATTTTTATACATTCGTGCTTGAGGTTTTGGACGAAGGTGGGTGTTTGTCTACAATTTCACTTTCGGGTTAAACATTTTTACATTCGGGCCATTGATTTGGTCGAATGTAGAAAAATCTTACATTCGTCCAAAGCATCAGGGCAATGTAGACTCTATATAAAGCCTTTCACACTTTCGAACCTCATTCTACAAATTTTTCAAAAATTTTCTAAAGTGCAAGACCTTGTTGATTTGTTTCTTCTCACCTGATAATCTTGTTCCCTGTTCTTTGCTGATCATTTTAACTCCATTTTTACAGGTAATGGCCACGTAATGAAGACGCGATTGGGGTTTTTCTATTCGAACCCTAACTGTTTCATTTGGACATGATTTAGCCTGTTTTAATTCAAATTTTGGACAAGGATTCAATCCTTATTAGTTTTATGGGGAGAGTGTGGAAAGAATTAGGATATTACATCGTTTTTTACTGTTAATCGATTGGTTGAATGATACAAACCCTAATTCTTCGAGAAAACTAATAAAAATTGAATGAAAATGACAATTGATGGTTTATTAGGCTTAGTCGGTCATTATAGCATGTATTTGAATCAAAATCAGAAGCCAAAACACATCAGTTAACAAATTTTGAATTTGGGTCAAAACCAGTTCTATATTCGACCCTAATAAATAGACGAATGTGGAATAAAAAGGACGAAGGTAAGACAGAACGGACGAATGTGAAGTTTAATTCAAAGATTTCCACATTCGGGTCTAATTTTCCACCTTCGAACCTCAATATTTCACTTCCGTACCACCAAAACGGGCGAAAGTGGAATTTATGTTAAAAACCTAAATTTTTAAGTTTGTCGTTTTTGTGTTTTGACGTATTTTTCTTATTTGTGTTTTTACAGATGGCTGAACAACAACCAGAGAATGTTGAGATTCCTGTAGAAGACGTTATTGTTCAGGAACCAGTTCCAGAAGCTGAGAATGTACCACAAGCATGGCCGTTTGAAGCACCACATAATTGTTGTGCCTATGTCGGTGATGTTTTGAAGAATGCAGAGTTTACTGGAGTTGTGGACTTTTTGAGAAGAAGCCGTATCATACATGCCATAGCTACACCTGCCATCATTTACAAAGATATTGTAGAAGATTTCTGGAAGAACGCAAGATATGATTTCTGGGAAGACAAGACGGTAATCCGAAGTGTTATTCAAGGGATGGAGATGTTCATTACTGAAGATGACACCAGAGATGCTTTAAAGATTAAGTTTGAAGTGAGTACTGATCCCAGAGTATTATCATGGACCGAGCAGAGGGCTTGCTTTCTAAGAATGAAGTATAAAGGTCCGATAACAGATGGAGCAATGCACAAAGGAAAGCTCAGTGTGCAGTTTAAGTATTTCGCACACGTGATCATTCATGTCTTTGGATGCGTTAGTGGTGGTTATGATGTTATGAGGAAGAGCTTGAGTTCGTTAATGGTTGTGTTGACTCTCAACAAACCATTTAATATTTCTAGAATGATTTTGGACCATATGCTGGAGATGTTGAAAGGTCTAAAGAACAAGAAGTTTATGTTGTATCCAAGATTTCTGATGATGATCTTTGATAACAAATATCCTAACTTGAGGAAAGATCCAACGATGGTGTTAGGACAAGATCACATGAATATCAGAACACTTTTGAGAATGAAAGGTTACAAGGGTGTGCCTGATAATGAGAAGCCACCAAATAGAAGATTGTTTGGAGGTTTAGTTAATCCGGGTTACACTGACCTAGGATTGAACAAAGCACGTCATGATAACAGTGATTCTGACAACGATGATCCTCTAGTGTATGCTGATGCTAGTACAAAGAGGAAGAGGCAAGTGAAAAACGCTGGAGCCAAAGGGAAGGGCAAAGCGAAGATTGATCAGGGTGAGTCTAAGAAACAAGGTGCACGTAAGAAAACAACTGCAAAGAAAGGTACAAGTTTGGTAGACGAAGATTCTGTTGATTCAGAAGAGACTGAGGAGGAAGAGCAGTGGGATTCTGAAGAAGAATTAGTCAAGATTACCAAACGCAAGGCCACTGCGGTTGGGGAGTCTGAATTACTTAACAAAACTGTTGAAGAAGTATTGCAGAAAAGTCGATTGATGAAGAAGGAGGTTTAAGTGTTGATATTGGAGACTTTGAAGGATCAACAATGGTTGTAAACTTGAAGAAGCCCAAACACAAATCGATGGCGAAGAAAGTAAGTACAAAGAAGCTTAGAGAAAAAGAGATTGAACAGTTGCTGAAGGGTAAGAAAGTACCTGAAGCAGGTACATCATCCAAGGTATCTTCACCTGTCACAAAGAAGCAGAAAAAGACAAAAGAACCTGAAGTAGCACCAGTACCTGACTTTGAGGCTGCTTTAGAAAATGTTCTTAACATGTTTAAGCCTGGAAAAGAAAAGGCTAAAGAGGTTGAATCTTCCAAAGCATCTAAAGTTACTGTTTCTGATGATGTAATGAAACAAGTTAACAAAAAGATGGATGACATGATGAAGATGATTGTGGCTCAACAAGCTGAAATCAATAAGTTCAAAAAGAATGAAGAGAAGATGCTTCAGATTGTGGTTGCATCAAAGACTAATCAAGATGAGATTGAGAAGAAAGTGAAACAGCTTGAAGAAGAGAAGAAAGATCTTGAAGTGAAATGTAACAGAAACAGAAGGATGATAAAGCTCGTGAAAGTTGATAACAAACAGCTGAAGAAAGGGAACAAACGTATGAGTGATTTACTTGACAAACTCTATGGAGAAGCTCCAAAGTTAAAAGATGGAGAAGAGGATAAAGAAAAAGATGAGGAGCAAGTTGATTTTGAGCCCTCAGATGAAGAAAAAGAAGATGATGAAGAGGATGAATTAGAGGAAGGTTCTGATGATGAATCTGATAAAGATGATAAGGATGATGATGCTGAGGGATCGGGTAGTAAAGATGATGATGATAAGAGTGATGATAGTGATGATGATGGTGGAGATGACACTAGCAAGTTCACTTTTGATGAAAGAAAGACAAAGAAAGTTGATGCAGGAGAGTCGAGTTCTAAGAAGAAAGCTGGTGAAAATGTTGATTCTGATGAGAGTATATTCTGGAATGAGAAGGTGAGATCTCTATCAGATGACGCAAAGAATGTTTATCGTGAAATGCTTGAGAAAAGAGAATGGACGATTGAATTTACAGGAAAGTTTGCTGAAATCTTTCAAACAGAAGATATGAGGTTTGAGTTAGAATATAATGACCCTGATTTGGAAGAGGGTGAAGTGTCTGCTGCTGTAGCTAAGGAGATTTTGGAAGGTATAACACAGCGAGTGGGGAAGACACTAGAGGAAATCATGATGGATTTGATGATTCCAGATATTCCTGAAAAGGATATTGGAAGTCATTATGATGATAAATATACACCGGAGATGGAGGAGATTGAAATTGAGGATATTACTCATGAAGAGTACCCTCAGTACATCAAAGAGAATAATGAAGATGAGGTATTCCCAGACTTCACCGAACTACGATAGAGAGAAGCTAGAAAGAAAGCTGAGAAAAGGAGTGAGGAGTTTGTACAGAAAGTATTTGGTGGAGACCAGCAGAAACCGTCTGATCAGAATGATGATTTAAGGACTTTGTTGAGGAAGTTAAAAGAAACTGATGACAAAAGACCAAAGCCGGAAGCTCAAGGTGGATTCTATAGGTACCACAATCAGAAGTTCAAAGGCAGAGCTCTTGGTTGGAAGTATCTTGGAAGACTCAAATGTATTGCAGTTAAGTGGGAATCAGAAATTCTGTATTTCTACAGATTTCATGATTTACTTACTCTACCGTACTGGGCGGTTAGAGACATTTGTAGGTTCCCAATGACTGGTGCTTCGGTGAATAACACGGCAGTGGGTTGGTTTGCTGATAGGTTGGTCTGGGAAAGTAAAACCAAATGGAATATGTTTAAGCCACAATACCCGAGAAGGAAAGTTCACAGGGATGTTGATCCTAGAACGGGTAAGAAGCGGGTTACTTTAATTTACAAAGCTCCTGAAGTGATGAGGAAGATTCCTTTGATGCCATTACAACAACACTTCAGTGAAGACTTCATATTCTGGTATTATGATTGGAGGAATGCAGAGGCTGTGATTGTGTTAAGAGATGGAAAGGATAAGTATAAGAAGATACATGTTTTTGACCCTATGTGGCTCATTAACTGTTCATTCGAAGACATCATCATGCTTTATTATAACCCGATTTACAGTCCCAATGATGCATCGCAAGCGAAGAAGTATCAGCAAGTTGTGGGAGTGTGCTTTGCGTATGATATCAACTCTGGTAGCAATTTGGATACTAAGTTGGGAAAGAAGGTGAAGATAGCCGATGTGCCGAAGTGTTTAACGAAACAAAAACTTGAGCCTGAGATGACGAAAGATCAAAAGAAGCAGCTTAGACTCAAGTTGATGAACAAGGAGATGGATGAAGCTAGAGGGCAATCAAATCAATAGTCGAGGGGGAGTTTGTAGATGCACGTTTTGCGACTAATGATTTGGATTGAATCTTAACATATCTTAGCTTGATATAGAAGGGGCGAAGGTGTTTTCTGAATGGGCGAATGTATGTACTAAAGGGCGAAGGTAGATATCAGATGGACGAAGGTAGAATACAGATGGGCGAAGGAAGAAGGCTGACAGAAGTATTGCACATTCGTACTGAAGAAGTGGGCGAATGTGGACAAAGTCCACATTCGCACCTTGCAAATGGGCGAACGTGCAGACACTATATATAGTTTTGGCTCATTTTGTAAGTTAGAATAGTTATTGATAGTGTGTGTGTTGAGGTCAGGTTTCTCTCTAGATTAAGGTTGTGTGAAAGTGATTTAGATTAACTTGTAAGGTCTTTCTATGAACATTTTGAAACAAGTAATCTATAAAATGTTGATTGAAAAGGTATTTTGCGTGTTGTGATTTGCGTATTATCATTTTGTTCAGTTCTAGGGTTTCCGCACCTGGAATTGTGACTTGTATGATCATATAATCCTGTTTTAGCTAAAATTCTTCATCTACAAAGTGGTATCAGAGCCATAGAGATCATACAACAACAAAATTGATAATATCAGAGCTGATTTGGACCTAATTTTGATCAAATTTTCTCTGTTTTTCAACGACAATGGTTTTTGACACAATTTAAAGGTTTTTGATTTGAATTCGTGGTTAAAATCAAGTTTTCCAAGAATTAAAGTTGTTCCAAATCAATTCCGAATCATAACCTGATAAAGATCATCAAAATCCACAAAATTTTGAAAATCTCAGATCAAAATAACCGTTTTTCAAAGTGTAACCGTTTTTCAAACATGAATGGGTCGAATCTAGAGAGAATTAGGCGAACCTGGACCATTTAGGGCGAACCTGAGCTTTTTCTGGGCGAAAGTAGCTTATTTCAGGTCGAACCTAGGATTGTTGTGTTGATTGTTCCACTTTCGGGTATAAAAGTCCACATTCGGTTCGTCGGGGGTACGAACGTGGAAATATAGTGGACGAAAGTGTGCTGTTTTGGACGAAAATGGAAAGTACTTGTGGTTTTTCTACATTCTGGTTAGATTTCTACATTCGGGTGTACTGTTTGGGCGAAAGTAGAACCTTACAGGGCGAAAGTAGAAAGGTTTTTGAAAAATTTTCTAAGTGTGGTAAATTTCTAAGTTTGTGAACATCATGTGGAATTTTCCAACTACACCGACACCGGGAACGACACAACAACAGCAGCAAGTGACTATGGACCCATGGACAGTGGCAGCTCAGAAATCGAGCACTCAGTCTTCGCAACCGATTAACTACTTAGCGATGACTAGTTCGATGCCTCAGAGCGTTGCATCTTCGTCACAACAACCTGCAGCAGATTATTGGGGAGTAGCAGCGGCGGTGGTAAATACTCAAACTACTAATGCTAATTCCACACTAATAAATGACTTATCTTCAGGTAGCGGGAATCGACCAGCCAAGCTAATGGAGATGCAGGAGTATAACCAGTGGCAGAAGAAATTCAAGATTCATCTTGAAGGCATGGGGTTGGAAGGTACAGAGGCTTGGCAGATGATAGCTAAAGGATATGTTGCACTAGTTTTGGAGAACACCGGTGAACCTGTTCCTTTGGAGAGTTTGACAGACGATGAGAAGAAGAAATTTGCTGTGGAAAAGAAGGCATATTCTCAGTTAACTCAGGCGATCACAAACGATTTGTTACATCAGTTTGGGTCGTGCACTACTTCTAAGCAGTTATGGGATGTGCTAAAGAATCGTCATGATGGTAACGAAAAGACGAGAAGGTTGAGGATGGAGGAGTTGAGAAAAGAATTTGAGAACTTTAGTTATGTCGGGAACGAGACGTTGAAAGAGTTGACTCCTAGATATTGTCATTTACTAACTGAATTGTCTAGTTATGAAATACAGATTCCTATGACAGATCTGGTGGACAAATTTGCTGATGCACTTCCACCGTACTGGGATCAACATGTCGAGGTACTCAAGGAGAAGGATGCTTACAAGTGTTGGACTATCAACGAGTTCATTCAGAAGCTGGAGAATAAAGAACTCGAGGAGAAGAGGAAAGCTAAAAGATCTCAGATTCCTCAGAACCTAGAGTTGTATCATGGTGGTACCTCAGCAACTGTGGGAAACTCTAATGTTGGTGGAACAGTGGCACCTCATATAGCGTGTATTTCAAGTGTCATGGAACCACCGAAACAACCAATCAACTACCTAGCACAAACTTCATCTTATTCACAACCATCATATACACCACCACCACAACAATACAATAATTCTTTCATTTCACCATTTTCTCCAATGCAGTAAGCTGCATTCTATTCTGCTAACCAACCACAACAACAACCTCAACAACAACAATACATGAATCAAGTGAACCAAACAAATCAGCAACCGGTGGTATTGGAGACATCCAATATGAGTAATGTGACTGTGGAGGTTGCTCAGCAACATGATGCGCTAGTCTCAGCAATGGTTGCTTCGTATAACGGTTTAGTGGCAAGTCAAATTGGGAATAACAACTTGACTAATGAAGACTATGCACAAATCGACAAAGAGGAGATGGAGCTGATAGACATTCAGTGGGCTTTTGCAAGTATTATGAGAAGAGCAACTGAGTTCATAGAAAAGACCAGAAGGACTGATTTTGGTACTTCTCCGAACACCACTTATGGTTTTAACTAGGAGAAAGTTACATGCTTTAACTGTGGAGGTAAAGGACACTTCAAAAGAGAATGCACTCAGCCTCCTAAACAAGGTAACAGAAACCCTTTCAACTCAAACTACCAAAACCGTCAACAGCAGAACCAAAACCAAGTTTCTTTCCAAAACAACAACAACTATCAAAACCAAAACAATTACCAAAACCGACAGAACACCTCTAACAACAACCAAAACAGACAACCAAACACAACCAACCAGAACCAAACTCAACCACCAAATAACACAAACAGAACAGTTATACCGATCACTACACCAAATGAGCAGCCACAGAATACCAATCAGAATCAAGCTTTGGTGATACAGAATGATGAAAGGTTTGATAGGTCTGGGATGCAAATTGGTGTTAAGGAGATAACTACAGGTGGAAATGTGGCTTGTGTTGCCCGACAGGTTGATATCGAGGAGTCGGTGATAGTTGATCAAAATGAAGAAACTGAGAGTGAGGTTGAGGTTTCGGTGGAAGAGATGAATGTGGAGAATGAGATTGTTGAAGTTCAGGCGGAGGAAGCAAGTTTAGGAATGGTGATTGACACAGTTTCAGATGTTCCTGAGGAGTGTGAGTCAGTTTATTCAGATTTAGAAAGCGAATCAGACTCAGAGACAAGTGTTACTTCTTTGGATGATGAAATTGATCAGTTGCTGGCAGAAGCAGATTTTCTGAAGACGAGGAAGTCGTGCATAGTGGATGATGCTTTCACCAGAATCGATTATTCAAAGTTCTTCGCTGGGAAGGAAGCTCATTTCGCTCTAATGGCCATGACAGATCCTCCAAAACAGGTAAGTACTGAATCTAGCACTGATGTTACAAGTGATAAGTACTGTGGAAGTTGTGACAGTTTGACAGATGAAAACAAAGAACTTCGCATTCAATGCGATAGTGCTATAATTAACTGTCAATCTGCTCGCAAAGAAGTGATTGTTTTTAATAAAGTACATGATGGGTACAAAAAGGACATTTCCGACCTAAAGAAAACTCTTTCATTAAAACAATTAGCAATAAACAATTATATTAATGAACTTGAGAATAGTAAGTTGGAAATGGCCACCATCAAGTGTTTTGCTGAAAAGGTCAACAAGAAATTAGAAAGTTACAAGCATATTGCTTATGTCGTTGACCACATCATTGATGATCAAACCACAAGTTATAAGTCTGTGCCATCTCCGGTGCTTTTTGAAAATCATAATTGTCATCAAGTGACACCGGAGAGCTCAGTAAAATCAGACTCGGCATCGGAAAATGAGTCCAATACTTCAAGTGTTGGTGATCCTCATTCCGATGTGAGACCGATTTTAGGTTTGAATGATGAGGGAGTAACAGTTGAAAATGATGATTCAGACTCTGAGAGTGACAAAAGTGATAATGTGTGTGATATTCCAAAAGAAAATCACATCATTACAAATGAACCTGTGTCACCATCTCACCATGTTTATCCGATGGCTAACGCACATCGTGGTAAGAAGTCTGAAAAGAAAGAGGTTAAAAAGGAAATGAGTGACAAACCAGTCAAGGTATTTTATCGGATGGAAGGATCCGATAAGATCATCTCTAACGAGGAATATCCAATTAAGTTTGCTAACTATTCCAAAATTGATAAAATTTGGCAAGAAAGCACAATATGGTTTCCAAAACATGAGAGAACAAATGAAATTCCACTGGAAATTCTAAAGAAACTGTATTTGGATGTTCCAAAAGAACCAAAGGTTCATGTCACTCAATTCATTAAACCAAAGACAAAGCAAACGGTTTTCATGAGCCAGCCTACTCGAAGGGTCCACTTCCTGAGAGTTTAAGGCATAGACAGTATAATGATCAATATCCTGTCAGATCATATGCTCAGCCGAATGCTCCAAATGTGTTTGAAGAATACCGTGCATGCTTTAAGTGCGGGAGAGAGGGCATTTACTTGTTCACTGCCCGTACGTGAGGCACATAAGGCACGAAGTTGAAATTAGGCAATCCATGAGGAAACCGGTTGACAATCATTACTATCCACAAAGGCGTTTTGTTCCTCAATCACAACAATTTTATAACCAAAACAACTTTTATCAAAAGAGGAATGATCGTCCATTTCAGTATGATCGTCGTAACCGGATAGCCATGGAGAAACCATGGAGAAAACCAGTGGTGAACACAATGGCTGACAGACAAAGGGTTCCACAAAAACCTGTTGTCAAGTCAAATGTTGGACCTAAATCTGTTAAATTAGAGAAGGTACCCAAGAAGGTTTCATTTGTGAACGATGTTAAGAAAATGACTGAGACTCCAAAATCTTAGATTCGTATCTTGAAACGTTCAGAACAGTCTTGGACACCAAATGGTACTCCGGGAGCCTCAACTTCAAAATCGAATGAAAAAGCTGAAAAAGTTTTGAATGATCCTAAAAAGATTGATCCAAAGCAAAATGTTGAAGTAGATGATTCTTTGAACAATGATATTCAAAGACCCAAAACCACTCAGGCTTGGGTCCCCCGAAAGAACTAACTGGTTTACTTGATGTGTGCAGGGAGCTTCAGCTGGCGCTATTAGCAGTCTCTGGATTGTTGATTGTGGAGCTTCAGGCCACATGACCGGGGATTTAGCTTTATTTTTTGATGTGAAGAATATTAATGGAGGGTACATCGCATTTGCCGGAAACAAGGGAGGATATATCACGATGGAAGGAAGCGTGAGTAATGGTATTGTGAGTTTCATGGGTAATGTGTTTGCAGCATAAAAGTGACACCTTTAATAATCTGAAAGTTCTGTTAACTCGATTGGAAAATATATATAGTCTCAAAATAAAGAGAATTCGGAGTGATAATGGGACGGAGTTCAAAAATGCAAAGATGGTTGAACTTTGTGAAAGAAAAGGAATTCATTATGAATACTCGGCTCCGTATACCCCTCAATAGAACGGTGTTGCTGAACGTAAAAACAGGACTCTTATAGAAGCGGCGAGAACAATGCTAGCAGACTCGAATCTTCCAGTAATGTTCTGGTACGAGGCGATTTATGCAGCAAATTATACACTAAATCGGGTTTTAACGGTGAAGAAGTTTGGCAAAACTTTTTATGAGCTGTTACACCGAAGAAAGCCGAACTTGGAGTATCTAGAACCTTTTGGGGCTCCTTGCACGATATTGAATCCAAGCGAGAAGTTTAGTCCGAAAGCTGAAGAGGGATACTTTGTTGGATATGCAACCCCGCTCAAACGGATATACAACAAAAGAACTCGTCAGGTGGAGGATTGGGCTAACGTAGAAGTTCAACGGTATACTCACAATGTGCAAGGGATTGGTCCTGGTTGGATGTTTGATTACAAAGATTTCTTTGAATCATTCAATCTAGATAACTTGGTTGAAGAGGCTGTTATCAGATTACTTTACGAGTGTGAAAACGCGGCGACTTCACCGTTGGTGTGTCCGATCACCGTAACTCCTCAGTTAAAAACTCCAAATACATGTGTATGTGAACTTGTAAAAACTACAAAATCACTAACAAACTCCAATGAAACTCACGGTGTCACACCCCGACTTTTCCCTCGTCGGTCGTGACGTTTGGTGTCTTTGCCAACGCAGCAGAAAGATGCATCTAAGACCTTTAGTTCCCTGAACGCCAATTCTAACCCTCTAGGATCCCTGGTCCCAACTGCCACCTACTCCAACCATACCGTTACCGTAGTTTAAACCTGAAAGACATACTTAAAAAGTCAACATAAAGCTGGTGAGTTCATAAGTTTAACAAAAATGTTTCCAAAGGTTACCAAATAGTACCAAAGTGTTCCAGTTCAAACTTGTCAATACTATGTCAAATGTAAACTAAAGTACGCTAGCTAGGCGTATGTTTTGCTACTACTACGATTGGAAAACCATTACTAGACTGTTACCAATTGTTCAGCCCGAGTGTGTTTAGCAATGTTGCCAATGTTACCAGTTCGAGACAATATGCACCCGCCCGGCCCTCCAAGCCGTCGAGTGGGGTTTGTCAGACCCAATAGATCTATCCACATTTCCCCCGTTGTGCATCCCCGCACATTCATGGTTTCCCCTGGGACTTTAAAAGATCGTATAGTAACCCGTAATAACCCATAGTATGACAATAGTTCCCAAACCATAGTTCGACGCATGTTTTCTCCCCCAAAAGTATAACCAAAGAAAGTGGGGCCGTGAACTCACGCACCCGTTTCATTTCCCAAAACTTGTTTCGTTTTAAATTCCTCAAGTTTGCATAAAAGAAGTATGTCTTTCCCCCGAAAACCTTTACAAAAACAGTAAAAAGTGGGGTTATGAACTCACCTTAATGTCCATGCTAAGCTAGCAGACCAGGCCTGAAACCTCGATCGACTTCCTCGTGCCCAAGTCGCACACCGAGCCATTGACTGCGCGTTGACCAGATCTGACTGAACCGACCGTAACCGCGACTGAAACCCGAACCGAACCCGAACTCGCACCGAATCTGTTTCCAGACACGAACCAGACCAAACCTAAACCGCGACTCGAAATCGAAACCAAATCTGACCCTTTCCTTGACCCGAGCCTAACCCACTAACCCGGGACCAAAACGAACACGAACTTGACTTGAACTAAGACCCGAACCATTCTGTGACCGAACCATCCTCACCGGAGCCAACTTTGACGACCACAGAGTTCACAACACAACCACCGTCGTCATCCACCAACCCTCGAGCAGCCATCATCAACAATGAGACCCAACTCCCACCTGAGAACCACCACGTTCTCATATTCAATCGGCCACCACGAGCCAAAACCCAAACACCATCGGACCACAACCCAAGAACCTGCTGTGAGACAAGCGACCACCACAACACAACCCGTCCCGACTCTAAACCCGGCTACCACTGAGACAAACGAACCATCTGACATCAGCACGTCCTTAACCCGACACCACCAAAACAGCGACCAGCTTCCACTACCACAGCACACCATACACCCCACCCGACACCCATAGATGACCGGAACACATCACCACCAACCCGACTTAAGAACCCCCAAACCGAACCATAACCAACCCACCTAAAATCTCACCATCAATCGCCACCATCCAACCTCTTAGCACACCACAACCTGTAACCAAGAATCCAACACGCAGACCTGATTTGGAGCCTGTAACTCGTCGCGCTTACACTACTTGGATCGATCTGCAGTTATGACCACACTGTGATGGTAGTGGCTGGTTACAATCTGCAAGAGAGGGAGGGAGCTCGTGGTGAGAGAGAGAGAGAGATGTTTAGAGAGAGAGTAGAGAGGGAGGTGCAAGGTTTCTAGATAGAGAGTGGGAGGATAGCGGCTGCAAGAAAGAATGAGAAGGAGGAGGGTGTAGTGATGCTTTTATAGGTAGGGTTTAGGGTAGACAGATACCGTGTATCGAACCCGCTTTAAACGTAAAATGCCTCGGTTTCTATTTTAGGCTCCATAATTAACTATAAAAATTTGTCGGTTTCGTTCGAAATTAAAAATAATACTAAACCGAGCAAAAATATAAATATTTTCGTTACCCGATGCGTGCTTTCAGTTCGCGCGTTTAAATCGCGTTAATTAAATCGGTCACAGTTCCCATTGTTAAAACGATCAGTAATCTTCCGAAACTTTATAATTAGCAATAAATATAATAAACAGTCATTTCTAATAATAAAAACCTCATCAGTATAGGTCGAAAGTTTCCGGTTGTCACACACGGCCCAACATATATTTTTCTTAATCTTTGTTAAACTTTAAAAACATATATTATCTCATGATCAAAACTCTGGTTTCCTATTGTGTTAGAATCTTTAACGTGTGTAAGATTATGTTAACTTTTTAACTTACATAAACAATAACAACATCAAGACAACTTACGGCCTTAAACATCATCTTTACACACCCATTTTAATTTGTGATAACATGTGTTTTATTATGTTAGAATCCATAACCTTACCCCATGTACAACTTGATTTTAACACATGAAAACATAAACTTTCAAGATTAACAAGACAAGATCAAGAATCTTACCACTAGCACAAGGCTAGGGAAGACCAAAACACTTGATTTGGATGGGGTTTAGTGTGTTCTTCCAAGGGTTAAGCTCCAAGCTTCCAAACACACTTGATTTAGGTATGGAAAGGTTGTGATTTTATGATTGTTTGATGAAAAAAATAGTGGTGGTGTTATAGTGATGTTGGCGGTGGGTTTATAGGAAGAAGAAGAAGGTGTTTGCTTGTTTTATTGTTAATAATATTATGGAAGGATGGTGGGTTATATTATGTAAAGATCACATAAGACAAAAGATGTATCAAGCATGCTAAACATCATGATTATGGCATGCTTAGAAAGTGATCTTAGGGTGGCTCATGGAGCATGGGGGTGGCCGGCCTATAGGGCCTTTTGTGGGACCCACTTTTCCAACAAAATATCTCATAATATCTAGTTAATCTCCAATTAGTTCGGCTAGGGTTTTCATGGTTTTAACACGTGATAATTAGGAGTTATTTAGCACATATAATTGACTCCCAATTACCCTTAAACATGAGTTTTTTTAGGCATTGGTAAGTTATTTAGGCTTTATTTAGGGGAATTTATAAGTTACGCGCGTATCGGGTGGGATACGCAAACTATATTCGTTACCGGGAGAGTTTTATTTGGAGTTTCCATTTATGGTTTTGGTGTTCCAAAAAACATACTATTTCATGAAAATACCCTTTATTTTATATCCCGGGCATTCGGGATCGTTTTCGGTTAATTAATTGTTCACGGATAATCACCAACGTCCGTTCTGGACAAGTTTATTTGCACGCGATTTCGTCGAGCTTTCAATTAAACCAATGCATTCCTATGTATCCTATGGGAAATTTGCTATTCTCTAAAGGCTAAATTAACACAATTAATTTAGAATTGCACTTAATTACCGTTAATTACACAAACTAATTAGGTACGGAAACACATCGATTTTTGCCAGATGTCACAACCAGCCCCAAACAGTGAGCGTGATATTGGTCTAGCTAAAAACCCACCACCACAGCCTGCAACCGTAGTTAACAATCTGGGAAGGGCATTGGTGTAGAAGCACGAAATGTGACTAATGCTTTGGATTGTCAATATAAGTCTTTTTGTAGAAAACGTGGGGTCGAAGGAAGACTATCTATGGGTTGAATGAAGATTGTGAAGGTCGAAGGAAGTATTGAAGACCGATTCTTTGTTCGAGCTACATCAAGGGTCGAAGGAACACATTCGACCTAGTCGAGAGGTCGAATGTGCAGGCCTATTTAAACTCAAAGTTTTGTTTAGTTGATAACTTTTGTCATTTTGGTGTGTTTGTTGAGTCTAGGTTCTCTCTGTGTTTCTAGAAAGTTTTGAAAGTTATTATTTCATTGTAAACCTAAATTGTAAGGTTTGATTAACAATGTTTATTAATGAAACTGTGATTGAAAAGGTAATTGATCTTGTCTGATTCGATCTATATCATTTTGTATACAATCTAGGGTTTCCGCACCTGGATTGTTCAACTTGTATGATCATCTAGTTGATTTCATCAAAATCGATCATTTACAAAGTGGTATCAGAGCCTATCTTGATCATACAACTGCAAATTGATAGATTTCGAACATATTTTGACCTAAAATTGTCCAAAATTTTTCTGTTTTGCGTGAACATTGAGTTTTAATGGAGATTGATTGATTTGGACTAGACTTTACGGATAAAATCAAAATTTTCATTCATTAAAGTTGATCTCCATCAAATCCGAAGCAAAACCTGATATAGATCATCAAAATCAATAAAATTTTGAAAATTTTGGACCAAAATAACTGATTTTTGAAGAATAACCGTTTTTCAAATGGGTCGGGTCGAACCAGAGAGAATAGGGTCGAACGTGTAAGTTTTTGGGTCGAACCAAGTGTTTTCAGGTCGAATCTGAGTCTTTGTAGGTCGAACCAAAACTTTTCAAGTGTGTTGTTTGTTCATTCGGCTATCTAGTGTTCATACGACCAACCGGGAGGTCGACGGAGGGTTTATTGTGGTCGAATGTATCTAGTGTGTTTCATTTCTTAATTCGAGTCTGATCAAGTGGGTCGAACCAAGGGATTTCTACATTCGAACCCTCGTTTGTTTATCAGAGGTCGAACCAAGCTTGTTTTTGGGAAATTTTTCTAAGTGTTTACATTTCAATCATGATGGACAACATTTGGGGATTTCCTATGACAGCTAGGCCTACAACAACACAACAACAACATGTTCCGATGAATCCATGGGCTGTAGCATTTCAGAAGACGAACACTCAATAATCTCAACTCATTAACTACCTTGCCATGAGTAGTTCAATACCACAATATGTTACTCAACCTCCACAGAAATCAGTGAATGACTATTGGGGCGTTGCAGCAGCAGCGGTACATTCTCATACTACTAATGCTATTTCCACACTAATCAAAGATTTATCCTCAGGTAGGGGAAATCGCCGCCCTCCAAAGTTGATGGAGATGGTAGAGTATAACCAATGGCAAAAGAAGTTCAAGATTCATCTAGAGGGCATGGGTTTGGAAGGAACTGAAGCTTGGCAGATGATTGCGAAAGGTTATGTTGCTCTGTGTCTTGAGAATTCAGGAGAACCTACTCCACTTAAAGGTTTATTTGAAGATGAGAAGAAAAAGTTCGCAGCAGAGACGAAAGCTTTCTCACAACTATCTCAAGCTTTGACTACAGATCTACTACATCAGTTTGGATCATGTACTACATCTAAACAGCTATGGGATATGTTGAACAACAGACATGATGGTAACGAGAAAACAAGAAGATTGAGGGTGGAAGAGCTAAAGAAAGAGTTTGAAACTTTCACCTATGTTGGGAATGAAACTTTAAAGGAGCTTGTTCCAAGATATTGTCATCTATTAACTGAGCTATCATACTATGATTTCAAGATTCCTATGTCAGAATTGGTAGATAAGTTTGTTGATTCATTGCCTCCATATTGGAGTCAACACATTGAAGTCTTGAAGGAAAAAGGTTGCGTATCAGTATTGGACAATCAATGAGCTTATTCAGAAGTTGGAGAACAAGAAACTAGAGGATAAGAGAAAAACTAAACGATCATAGTTCCCACAGAACCAGGAATTGTATCATGCTACATGATCCTCTTCTATGTCCAGTTCAAGTGTTGGTGGAAGTGTTGCACCAAATATAGCTTGTGTTTCTAGCGTTGTTGAACCATCAAGAAACCCAATCAACTATCTTGCACAAACAACAACCTACACACCAAACTATACAACAAACTCTTACATTCCACCTCCACCTCAAATGTCTGCAGCATGTTACACATCAAACATGAACACACCTCAACAACAATCATATGTTCCACCAATGACACAAGCTTCATCAAGCCAAAGTCCGATCGTGTTGGAAACCTCCAACATGAATAATGTAACAGTTGAAGTGGCACAACAACACATTGCTTTAGTTTCAACAATGGTCGCTTCTTACAACGGACTTGTGGCAAGTCAGATAGGGAACAACTATCTGACCAATGAAGATTATGCCCAAATAGATAAGGAAGAGATGGAATTGATAAATATTCAATGGGTGTTTGCAAGTGTGATGAGAAGGGCTACAGAATTTATTGAGAAAACAGGCAGAACTGATCTTGCTACCTCACCAAATACCACTTATGGCTTCAACAAAGCCAAGGTAACATGTTTTAATTGTGGTACTCGAGGTCACTTCAAAAGAGAGTGTACTCAACCGATGCAGCAAGGCAACATGAACCCTTTTAATTCCAACTATGAAAACCGTCAGTCACAAAACCAGGTAAACTATCAAAGCAAAAACAACAACAACTATCCACAACAAAACAATTTCCAAACCCGACAAAACACCTCTCAAAATACCTCAAATAGAAAAACATCTAGACCCAATCAAACTCAAACTCAAACTCCAACTAACCCAACCAGAACTATTATTCCTATTTCTACACCAAATAGTCAACCTCAAACCGAGAATCAGAATCAGGCATTGGTAATTCAGAATGATGAAGGTTATGATTGGACCTAAATGCAATTGGGAGTTGAGGAGATTACGGGAATGTAGCATGTCTTACTAAGGAGATGGATTTAGAGGGGTCGGTGATAGCTGAAGATGTTTTGGAATTTGAGAACGTATCTGAGGTGGTGATTGAGGAGATGGTTGATGAAGATCAAGTTTCTGTTGCTGATCAGTTTAAAGACACAACTGCTGAGAAGGTTTCGGGAACTATCATTGACTCTGTTGCTGAAGTTTCTGATGAACCTGAATCCGTCTATTCTGACTCGGAAAGTGAAGCTGACTCGGAAGCCATGTTCTTGCTTGTGGTATCAAGTTTGAAAGTGATATTCTGTATTTCAAGACTGCCTATCGCATCAAGTCTCTGCCGTATTGGTACATACGAGATCTGGTGAGGAAGGAGCCTATATAGACTAACTCCTCACCAAATACATTTCACAGGATTTTCCGCTGAGAAAGTGTCTAGGGATGGCCGTTTTGTGCTCCTCAATTTCTAGTTCGCTACCAGTCTAAAGAGAAAGACCCTCACAGGGGCTGCAAACAAACTGAACGAACACGAACAAGGCCTTGTTCGTGTTCGTTTGTTAAGGAACATATGTGTTCAAAAACACTTACCGAATGAGATTTTTTGTTCGTGTTCGTTTGTTAAGAAAATGCTCTTGTTCGTGTTCATTTGTTAATTTTGTTCATTAACGCACATGAACACAAATGGACATCCATGAACATAAACAAGTGTTGATGAACACAAATGGATACAAACGAAGACAAATAAGTGTTCACGAATGAAAATAAGCACAAACTGACATATATTATCTTTCGAATAAGATCAATTTCACATTTATTAAGACAATATCTAGAACCACCCAAAATATAACCTACTTATACAAACATAATTGATACTCAACATAATATTGGTAAACGCAATAAAATAGTGTCTCAAAAAACTAAGTTCACATCTTAAACTTGAAGTCTTCATTAATCTACAGAAAATAAAGTGGAAGAGATCAAACGAACATAAACGAACATGTTACCGAACGTTCACGAACATAAATGAACAAGCACGGCCTATGTTCATGTTCGTTCATTTATTAAACGAGCGAATATAAACGAACTTCCAGCCGAACGGTTCATGAACTGTTGCCTGAAATTTTAATTCGTTTGTAGCCCTAACCCCCACACTAGCAAGTACATTTGGAAGCGAACAATCAAGCCTCCCACTGTGATGACACAAGTTTCGATTACCCCAATTGAACAGAAATTCTCTGATAACTTCATGTTCTGGTATTACATACTTAGTACAACTGAATACGTAATTGTTCTTAGAAATGAGCCCAAGATTTGTAGGAAGTTGCAAGTGTTTGACTTGGTGTGGTTTGTGAATTGTTCTGAATAAGACGTGATGACTTTGCATCAGAATCCAATTCATTATCAAGACCATGATCGTGATCAAGCAATGAGATTTCAGAAGATGATCAGGTTTTGCTATGCCAAGAACATCGACTCCTAGTGCGATTGGTCTAAGTTCTGTGTTGGAAGCATGAAGATGGTTGCTGGTGAAGGTTAGAGATTGGTTGCTGTGGAAGCAGAATTTTGAAAATATCTAGCTAGGTCCGAGAGGGAGTCTGTTAGTGAACCCTTCGGTGTGTTCCTAGTCTAGATATAGTGTTTACCTCTCTTGTATAGTGTTTTAGCGTTTCTCAGCTAGCATTTGTAATCATTACATCCATTTGAGAGTCATACGCCTCGTAGTCTTTTAGGCGTAGGAGTCCCACGTTTGTAATGTTCCAGGCGTAGGACATGGGTCCTATAAATAGGACCCCTTAGTTCTCAACATTCAAACTTTAGTCATTTCCTTTGAATACGATGAGGTGTTGCTGGTGCGTTCTGTGATTTATGTGTGTGCTTTCATTATCAATTTCCAAACACTATCCTAAACATCTAACAACTAACTGGATCATTGATTCCGCCTTTGATCCGGATACACACGTAGTATTATCAAGTATCTTGTTAAATCGAGATCCGAATGATCCTAGAGAACATTATAGGCTTAAGAGGCTCCTACGTTGGAACATTCCAGGCGGAGGTAGCATGTCTATAAATAGACCAATTAGCCATTCTATAATGTAATTTTTGCTCTCTTTTTAAATACACGTCAACTGCTGCCAAATTTTCTTGTGATTGTTATTTTGCTTTGTTTATCATTTCAAAACCTTTGCATGGCTAACAACAATCCGATCTATTGAATTCCGCGTTCAATCAGACATACGTGAGTAGTTAAATCTTGTTAATTGAGATATCGCTCCTACAATGGTATCAGAGCTGTGGCTAGCTCATTAACATATTGTTAGAGTTTTTGGTAGTATCAGATCTGAAATTTGTGTACAAACTGTTCATGATTCAATTGAAACCCCATTTTGACCCATTTGAAGTTATTAATATGGTTTTTAGTGATTTCAGATTGAATTATGTGTTTTGATTGCATAAACATGTTTAGAAATGGATTTAATGTAGATCTAAATCAAAATATAAAAAAACTCATCATATGTGACATTTTTTTATTGAAAGCCCATAACTTTGTTCCTGGTGATTTTTAACAAATTTGGACTAGAATCCGTGTTTTAATGTTGTTTTTGGTGGCTTAGACGTTTTTAGAACCTAATCCCACA
This sequence comes from Ambrosia artemisiifolia, assembly GCA_032199755.1. Lineage (NCBI taxonomy): Eukaryota > Viridiplantae > Streptophyta > Magnoliopsida > Asterales > Asteraceae > Ambrosia > Ambrosia artemisiifolia. The sequence goes on from CM063521.1 coordinate 30,931,979, forward strand.
CTTAACCTGATTAGTAGTTTATCAAAAACACATCAAAATCAAATTGCTTGAAATCCATGCAACTATGATGAAGAACATTCCCCTTATGCTTGCAACTATCTTTTGGTCATGCTGCCTTTTAGGCGTAAGAGCCCTTACGTGTGATAACTCCCATACGTGTTCTCATGTTCAGCCGTATTATCCCCTTACGTGTGAAACCTTCATCCGTCTAGACTCCTATGGATGTAGCACTTATGTGTGAATCTCACATGTGTGTTCTTCGTTAGCCTGAACGTCTTACATGTGATAAACCCATTTTCAAGCTTCTTAAGCGTGATAACACCTTCCTACATGTGATAATCAGCTTATACGTGGGAACATCAATTTTTGTGAAATTTTTCTATGTGTCGGACCTGAATTTGACCAAGGGTTGACCCTAATGAGTCGTGAAGTTATTTAACTCAGTTATTATATTAAATGCAACAACAAGTAGCGTCAGTTCCAAATCCGATAAGTCCGTGGTTGTGGCAGGTGCTACGAATCAATGAATTCCGCAATAACTGGCAAATGAAATTGTTTTGTGGAATCAATTGATTGACCAACAACAGATATTAGTTGGAACAAATCCTTGGGTACTCTTTGCTACCACAAATCAAACACAAAGTGCCCAAAGGATTCTCATGAGTGACAATGAAACCGTAAATAGCAAAAAAGCTCCAAGACTAAACTATATGCATGAGTATTATTCGTGGGTTTGATTCAAAACATATAGAGAGAATTGACACCAATCTTTGGATCATGCTAGAGGAACCATATGATAAACTGTTACTGGAGAACTTAAATCTACCACTTGAAGTTTCCAAGCTTAGTGACGAAGATCAGGAAAATTATGACCAAGAGAGAAATACCTTTTCCATCCATACCCAAGCACTTCCAAAATAAATACTAAATTAATTTGAAGCATGCCAAACTGCTTATGTGTTTTGGAATTTATTGAAGGTGAGATGTGATGGAGATGAGAGAGCAAAGAAGACCTGTCAAGATCACCTTAAAAACACATGTCCACCCGATATTATCACTTAATGAAAGAAATTCATGAATTCTATTTGACTTATACATCTATTGAGCTAATTGAATCTTTTTTAGATTCTCTACCCGCACGTTGAATTTAATATCTAGAGATGTTAAAATAAATAGGATCGTTTGAGCGGATGACAATTAGTAAGTTTCTACCAAAGCTAGATAATATGGATATATAAGAAAGAAGAAAAGCCAGCAGAATGCCTTCACCACAGACTCCTAAAATCTATCATTGATTAACAAGTCCTACTTCTCAAGCTTCAACCAGCACATGTCCAAAACCGCATTTGTGTCAGCCACAATGCCTGAAATACCATTTAGCTTTCTCTATAACACACCTCCTACTTCAGTTACTAATCCAACTCTTAATTCACCAAGTTCATGGAGATTTATTTCAAACCCATAACCTCAACCACAACCCACAGTCACAATTATTCCTCCGAATACCTCCAACTCAGCCAATATAGCTTCCGACACTACCCAGTTGAATTTCTTAAACCTAAACAAAGTCATAATAGAAGTTGCCAAGGAACATATGTAGGTGCTAACTGCTTTTATAACATTATTTGGTGACTTAGTAGCCTCAAACATTTGGAATGTGAACATGATGAATGAAGACTATGATCAGGTTAACAAAGATGAGATAATTGATGGATATACAATGGGCCTTTATGAGTGTGGTGAAGAGGGCAAATAACATCATGGACCAAATGGGTCGAACTGACTGGCAGACAAACGAAGATACCAGATAATAAATGCAACATTACTTTCTTTAACTATGGAATCTGTGGATAGTTCAAGAAAGAATGTGATTAGCCGCTTCCACTAGGAAACCAGTATCCGTTTAAGACAAACGAAACACAACAGTAAAACCAATACCAAGCAAGACCTCACCAAGCACAAGCTAAAACTCCAGATGCAAACAAAGAGAGAGCCATCATTCTTGCCAACAACCAACAACCAGCCATGTGACACCCGCCGAAATCACAGATAAAAATCCGTACACATACTAGTCGAGTCATTGTTTCTGTTCGTGCATTAGACATAAATTTATAGTCGAGTCGTCCAAAAGTCTAGCAAGGTCCATTTGAACAAACAAGTGACTTGAGTGATCACTGGTTTCACTGCTATTAACTCGTCATTTCAAGTGTTGGTAACTATAACTCTTTTTAGAAAACTGAATTTAACAGTTCTATCAATGTGCATACGTCAATTAGTGGATTTAATTATACATGGGAATTAACAAAACAATATTCAATGGACATGAAGGTTATAAAAATACCCGTATACACATATGTTATTAACAAAAACAAAAATAACAAATACAATATCCACATATATACAGTGGTGTGTGTGTCTGTGTGTGTGTATATGTGTTTGCATGTGTGTTCTTGGAAAACAAACAAGGTGATAGATCATACCTTCTTATGTCAAATCCATACCAATTGTCCCTCTATTATTAAACAATCAAAGCTTAGGGAAAACACTTACGCTAATTTGGAGTTTACATATAATCAACACTAGGATTAAAGTTGGATACTTCCCCAAAATATCCATTTCCTTCCAAACTATAACTGTCGCGCTCTCCCTCCCTTCCATTCTTTCTTTTTTTCGGCCCACACACACTCACCAAGGATCACCTATGCCTTGGATTATCACACTCCTGGATAATCCAATTGTTGAGCCTAATCAAATCTCTATACAAATCAACTTTAGTCCCTTGGTTAGTTATGCAAAAGTCAAATCCATAAACCTCTAACTCAGGAGATGATTAATCATTAAAAAGGAAATATTTCCTTAATCACAAAGATCCACATAAGATTAGGTACCCAAAACAACATAACCTTGTTTCTTTGATCATTAGCAACAGTCACGCACCCGCCCCCCATTGCTTCTTTTTATTTTTGACTTCCAAAACATATCAAGAACTCATGTATTGTCATTCACACTTGATATGGACAAGATGAGAGGTCACATTAATAGAAAGATTAGGACATAAAGTATGACCATAGTTGCAAAAGTCGTCCGAGTTGACCGATTACTCGCCGAGTACTTGCTACAGGGTGGGTAGCCGAGTATAGCCAAGTTGGCCGAATATTCCGAGTACTCCCCGCATAGGCCGATTCAACCCCCGAGTACTCACCCGATTAGGCCGAGTACTCGCAACTCCCCAGTCGACCGAGTTAATAGCGCCTAGCGAGTTCTGCAACCATGAGTATGACTAACCATTTTGATCCCATATATCTTCCCAAAATTGGCACATAATCCCAAGGAGATCCACTCTCTAATCAACTCGATCAACTAATGATTATACATCAAAATGGTAAGGACTTTTAAGACCACATTAACCAAAGATGTTGGGTTAACTACAATTAGGAATCCATGATCCCTCACATTAACCCAAGTATCATCAACTCAACAAGTCCGTAATCACATCACTAACCAAGAACTTAAACAAGAATGGTAATGATCTAAATTTAGTCCACCATAATCCAAGAGGTTTAGTTAACCACAAATAACCCTCCTATTTCCTTCTCAATTTTCGACCCAAGTCAACAAAAGAAAAAATGAACCACTAATCAACTTAAAGTGTGATTATACACTAATATGGTATTAACTTTAATCTTCCAAAGATCCATGATAGTTGACTATCCAAAAATGGCACAACCTACCCACCTTTCCATCTCACTCGTTGCAATATAATGGGGCTGAACCCCATTGATTTTTATATTGCACCTCTCATTTGTTCCATTTAACTCTCTAAACTCTCCAACTACCCTCCCCCATTTTCGGCTCTCTACCCACACGCTTAATACTCCTATTTTTGATCCATGACTCGAGATCAAATGCTTTGGAACATTCATCCTAGAAAGCTCACGTTATTCTATACATTTTCATATGTTATCTACCAAAGTTCACCTAAATAATGTCTTGTTTTACAAAACTTTATCAAATATATAAAGAAAATCATACATGAGTTTATGCATGGAAATGTGTATGCATGAGAGGTATAGATGCATATATGTATGATATGTGAGAGTACATAAGTAACATGTGTGCCAATGATCTCCAGCCCAGCTGGTTTGAGGTAGGGTGAATTTTTCCCTTATGGGTTCCCATCCTGGGGGCAGGTCACTGGTTCGATCCATGCACACCACAAAAAAATTCCCCGTGACGGTTTGTGCTTAGGCAAGGAGGACACTGGTGTGTGGGTAGGGATTTGAACTTGGGACCACTAGGTTAGGGTTGCACAAGGATTTCCACTGAACTAATCCTTTCAAAGAAAACATAAGTGACATGTGTGTGTGCATGCGTGATATACATGTGTGTTGTGTGTGCATGCGTAATATACATATATATATATATATATATGTATGTGTCTGTGCGTGCATGACATATAAATGTATGTATGTGTATTTTCCTTCCCCCTTCTCTCTAAGTTCTGCTCTGTCAAATATTTTTGTGCTTTGGAGATGTAGTGGAACCAAATCAACAATTTTACAGGAGGCCTTTTCTTCATTTCAGCTTGTATTTTGGAAGGTATGTTGTTTGACATTTTGATTTTAATGATGGTGATTGTTTCTTACTATAACGAATGTTTAGGGTTTTTGACAATAATGGAGCTATTGGCGGAGGCGATTTCGGGTGGACTGGTGTAATATGTGCTAGGTCTTGACTTCTACTGGTAAACTCAATATAGGTTTCAAACAAGGGTTTGGATTACCCGATATATTTCTCCACATATGTTCGTGAGATAATCAAGGTAACATTAGTTCATTTTGAGTTTGTATTTTTGGCGGTTTTTTAAGGAGGCACTATGGCAAGCTTTTTGTTAATTCCGTTCCGAATAATGCCATTGAAGACGATGTAAGTTTCCGGCATTTAAAATTTTACAAATTACAGATGGTTTTTTGTTACATGACTACATCTATTAAAGTATTGAAAATCGGAGTTTATTTACCCTTCATTTTCTTTATGATGCTACATTTTTCTTATTATATCAAATTAGCCCTCCTTTTGAGGAGCATGGAAATGTTATTGAGGTTGCTTTGATTAAAGACGAGAGATAAGGGCAGAAACAAAGTTTGTGCAACTACATAGATTCTTTAAAATTGAAATTTGTATATATCCTTTTTCAAGACATGCCAGTTGCAATTGCTTCTTTTAAACATGTTGGGATGCTGCTGTTTGTGGACAAACAGTACAACCGAGAAACCTGACTATTTGGTTTACCAACTGACACCATATGTGCTTACTGGGGCGTGGTCTTGCAATTTTGTTTGTTTCGCTCATAATTAGAAGACTTATCATTGCAATCTAACTGTTAACGTATTGATTTTTTATTTAAATTCATTAATTGTTATCTCTAAGTGACATTTTGTTTGTACTTATTATTTTGGCCGCTTCAAAGAACATTTTTCAAGACTTCGGATTCACTCTGTACCTTTCCACTTGAGTTGACAAATGTAAGTTTGCATCAGCCATAAACAAAATTGAAGTATTAAAAATTGTTGCCAGATTTTCAATCTGTTCTCAAAGACGCAAGGCGCATACAAAGCACATAGGTCTTTCCCGGATACAAGGCATAAGGCGCAAACTCAGCGAGAGTTTTTTTAGATAAGGCATACATATAGGATAAAAACAAAATGGAATTATAGTATGCCTTGACTCATCAATGTCAATGCTTACCATCAACCTCGTACACATTCCTTTGTAATTTTTTCTAGCTGATGTTTTTGAGAAAGATATCATCAAAGGGATGGTGGTTAAGGGAATGTTGAATGTTTTATTCACGAATATGAAAAAGAGAAATGTATTGTTGTTGGTGCATAATGTGCGACTAGTGCTTTGGATTGCGAAATCAAAGTTGTTTAGCTGATTACGTAGGGGCGAACGTGGGATTCCTTAGGGACGAATGTAGATTTGGTGGGGGCGAATATAGAAGTTACTGAAGACAGGTTCCAGGTTCGAGCTGTATAGAAGGGCGAATGTGGAAAACTTCCACATTCGACCAAACGCTAAGGGCGGACCTGCAGACCTATATAAGGAGAGACTTTATTTTATGATGTAACTTTTGCCATTTTAGAGTGTGTGTTTGGTCTAGGTGCTCTCTAGTGTTTGTGTTTATCTGGAAAGTGTTTGATTGACTTGTAAACCTTATTATAATCATCTTTTAACAAGTAATTAATGAAAATGAACATTGAAAAGGTGAATCTGTGTGTTTGATTCGTTAACTATCATATTGTAACTGATCTAGGGTTTCCGCACCTAGATTAGTAGACTTGTATGATCAAATCTATCTGTTTTTGACAAAACGATCCTCTACAAAGTGGTATCAGAGCCAGTACAGATCATACAACTACAATTTGATAGTTTTTGAACTAATTTGGACCCAAATTTGATCAAAATTTTGCTGTTTTCAAAGGTCTTCCCAGGATAACATTGTAACAGGATAAGGAGTCTATCACACAAAATCTTTGGATAGGGTTAACCCCCTCGACATATACAGGCAGTTTGATATCACCAACTGTTCTCTTGGTCTCACCACTGAAGCCAACTAAAACTGATGACCTAGAAACTATCTCAGTTTCTGGGATGTTCATCCTCTTGAGAGCTTCAAGCTGGATAATGTTGACTGAACTCCCACCATCTACTAGTATCCTGCGAACAAAATAATTAGCAATGTATAAAATTATTACTAAACAATCATGGTGAGGGTCAAGGATATTCTCTCGGTCTTCTTCCTCAAAGCTGATCACTTTCGAAGTGATAAGGATGGTAGTCTTTGTGGGTCATTCTCTTTCAGATTTTGTTTCTCTTGCATGCCTTTTAGCTGCTGAGTAGGATGTTCCACAAATATCTGAACCACCTGAAATGAAATTAATAATGCCGGCATCTTTGGGTGGAGATGCTGCCCTTTCTGGGATGCTAGTGTCATCCTGAATCTTTGGCTTCTTCTTGCCTAGAAGATCCTTAAGATGGCCCTTACTTACAAGATATGCTATTTCCTTTCTTAAGGCAATGCAATCCTCAGTAATGTGGCCAAAATCTTCATGGAAGGCAAACCATTTTGATTTATCCTTCCATCCTGACTTGTCATCCTTCCTTGGCCATCTTGCTTTATCTCCAAGATCCTTCATAGCATAAATCAATCTTGTTACATCCATAGAAAAACATTAATCTAAAAGTTTAGGACAATCCTCATCATCATCCTCCACCACATTGACCTTTTTGTTATCAGGTCTAGCATAAGGCTTATGCTTATTAGGCTCATATGTGGGAGTGGAATTTTGATTAGGATTGTTGTATCTTGAGGATGCTTCTATCCTCTCCTGGATTTTTTTATCATCCTCAAGACGAATGAACCTTAGAGCCCTGTTTCTGACTTCATCCAAGTTCCTACAAGGATTCATCACCAATTCTTGATAGAAAGGTGAATCTCTTTGTAGTCCCATCTTGAATGCTTGCACGGCTGTTGTGACATCCAGGTTAGGGATGTCAAGTGCTTCCTTCCCAAACCTGGTGATATACTCCCTTAATGATTCTCCTTGTGGTTGAGTCACCCTGTACAAGCACTTGTCAAACGTTCAAACGTTCGGCTACAAGAAAATTGGTTATTAAACATATTAATCAAATGTGCAAAGGAAGTAATAGAGTAAGGAGGAACACATAGAAGCCATTTTAAGGCTGGACGAGTGAGGGTGGAACCAAATCCTTTGAAAGCATGCTTCCTTGAGGCCAGCAGGGATTGGATTTATTTTCATCCTTTCCTTGTATTGTACTACATGCTCTTCAGGATCTATGGATCCATCATAAAGCTTAATGCTTGAAGTCTAGAATCTTTTTGGGATCTTTGTGTCACATATTGGAGGTGCAAAACGAGACACACTGTCACATGCTGAGGATACTTCACGGATTGGTTGTACTATCCCTGGTACACTAGATACCATATCCTTGATTTTTTGAAGCTCCCTTGCCAATTGTGGGCTTATACCTGTATCCTACAAAGAAGCAACATCATTAGTAGCAAAAGTACTATAACTTAAATTGTTACCATTGTTGTTATATCCTCGGGATGGTTCATGTGTATATCCTGGATCCCTGGTTGTCGTCATCCTGGGTGCTGTAATAGTTTCAGGAGCAGAGAATCATGTATTCATGGGAATGAAATCCTTGATGGTTGCCCCCAGAGATGGTAGGGTTGAAATCTAAAACTCTAGGTAGTATTGGTGTCGTAACATCCTCAACTGGTTTCTTCGAATATGTCTTGAAATTTTGAATTTCTCTCATCAACATCTGATTTGTTTTCTGTTGCCTCTTCATTTGATCCTTCATTTGTGTGAACATGGAGAGAATCTCATCATTTGATACCAAAACAGGAGGAATGAGTCCAGATTTCCCCAACGCTGGTCTAGGGGGAGTTTGAGAAGTGGAACTATTTGAGAATGCAGGTGGAGGTGGCAATGTCACATTTCTGGTAGAGGTTGAAGATGACATGGATGAGGAAACAGATTTCTGGATGGAAGCCATAGTTGTCAAGATTTTTGAAAAGAGTTGATTAAGGAAAAATTTTAACAAAGTTTTTGTTTAAAATAGCACCACTTGCCCCACGGTGGGCACCGAATTGTTTTGGTCAAAAATTACTTAGTAAAAATAATTTTGTTTTCCAAATCAGAAAAAGTGAGGTGGAGTGCTAGATGTGTACAAATATGTTAAAGACTTAGTTATATTCTGAAAATGGCATGTTAGGATGTTAAAGAAATATTAAATGACAACTATGCTCAGGATGGCAAGGAAATGTGTTTGGATGGACAGTTGTATCCTGAGGATGTAACTGTCTGATAGAATGATCGATTAGATAAGAATGAATGATTGTAATTGTAAAGTAATGAAAGAGCAACACTCGATATACGAGGAAAGCCCTTGATCAGTTGTTGATCGCCGGTACAAAACCTCAGGAGGAGTCTAAGCCCCTGCCTTGTTCGTTAATATTAAAAATAGTAAAAACGTTTACAACTTTGGAAGCATGATGAACGAACTATGATTACAATGTAGTGTTGTGTGTGTGAGTAGAGAGAGTTTCAGCTAGTGTTAAAGTAGCTAAGTGTCAATCATGTGTCCTATTTCGTTCATCATGACCCTTTATATAGTTTTACATGAAATAAATAATAAATCCCATGATATCTGCTGCCTAGTTATGCTCCTTGAATGTTGTATGATTGATATTTGGTGTTTCCACACGTTCCGGGTCTGATTTGGAGGGTTAAACGCGTGAAAAACCAGAACAGCTCTGCAGGGGGCGATTGGGGACCCTAATCGCCTGTGCTGTAGGCGATTGAGAGCCCAATCGCCTGTTATGGGGACCTAATCGCCTATGTGGTAGGCGATTGGGGGCCTAATCGCCTTCATGGCATGCGATTACGATCCTAATCACTAGTTAAGCCCTGAATTGCATGCCTTATGACCCTAATCGCCTGTTAAGCATCAGAATAGGCCTAATCGCCTATGTTAAGGGGCGATTAGCCTCCCTAATCACCAGTTGACCTTCCTAATCGCTAGTTGACTTTCCTAATCGCATGTACTGCTGCTGTAAGTTTATTTTGGAATTCCGAGGCCCGATTTGACACCTAGGAACATGCTAGGAACCCCGTATCATACCTAGTAACTTGGTAACACGTGCTCGGACTTATTTATGTGCTGATTGAACTATGTGCTAGACTTGTTGAACTTTAACGCATGTTAAGCATGATTGCATGAATTGTATGACTTAGAGTACAAGGATAACACGTGGAGTCTCGGGTCACCAATGGGATGTCGAGTCTTGTACATTTGGTCAGTTTAACAGTCAACGTGTTTTCAAACGAACCTGGTTATGGTCTGGACATCTAGGGACTAACTAACCTACGGGTTATTAGTCTAAGTACTTATAACTGTCATATGTTAGGTCGCCGCTTTACGGGGCTAGCATAGCTTGCTGATTTTAATCACTTTCGAAGTAACGCAACCTAAGGTGAGTTCACGGCCCCACTTTCTCTGGTTTTACTTTTGGGGGAGAAAACATGCGTGGAACTATGTTTTGAGAACTTTTGTCATACTATGGGTTATTTAGAGTTACTATACGAACTTTTAAGTCCCGGGGAAACCATGAATGTGCGGTGTAGCACAACGGGGGAAATGTGGATAGATCTATTGGGCGTGACCTGCCCCACTCGTCGGCTTGGAGGGCCGGGCGGGTGCATGTTGTCTCGACCTTGTAACTTGTGACATTATTCGGGCTGTAACATTGGTAACTTGTGACGTGTCCAGTAATGGTTTCCAGTCGTAGTAGTAACAAAACATACGCCTAGCTAGCGTACTTTGGTTGAACATTTTATGGTATTGACAGGTGGAACTTGGTACACTTTTGGAACTTGGTAACTTTTATTAAAACCTATGAACTCACCGGCATTTTGTGCTGACGTAACTTTTGGCATGTTTTTCTCAGGTCGCTAAGGTAGCACTCCAGACTTAGGCGCACGCGTCTGGACGGCGTCTAGTTTAGGATTCATGTTTTCGTATGTTGAACGATTTGGATTACTTTTGGATTTTGGATTGTAAAAGAAGCTTCCGCTACTGTTTAATGGTTTCAAACTTATGTTTTTAAATATGCATGTGTTCATATAGTGTTGTTTATTGTGACCGTTGACCTGGATCCTGGTTTGTCACGCGCCTCGCGGTAAAACCCCGCAGGTGGAATTTGAGGGTGTGACAGATTGGTATCAGAGCCAATGGTTATAGTGAACTAGGACTGCATGTAGTGTCTAGTCTATAGCCGAGTCTCACACACACTAGACGGTCACATGGTACTAGACGTCATAGTGGGTAACATATGGGCTTGTCGGGGTGTCTTTAAATCATCGAACTCTTTGTGTTACATCATCCGCTCTTCTCTGTATTTGGCTGCTAATTCCTTAGGCAGTGTGGTGTATTGGAGTGACTTGTGTACACTTGAGATCTGTCCAAGGCTCGGACATCTCCCCTTCGTACTCCAATAAACACACTCGCCCCCGAACTGCCGTGACATTTATGTCATTGCGGTGTACGGCTAAGCATCCATGTCCGGTTACTTGAACTTTAAACTAGGAGAACACTAGGGGGACCATGTAGAGTGGTTTATCATTTCGGGTGCACACGAAATCATAAACCGAAATGCATGAAAGTCCTAGTGAGCTCTGGGTTTGAATGGATGGTCCTGGATTGGATCTAGCTTTGATTCTGTGAACACTAGTGGTTGCCACTAGCTGAGAATCTGAATTTTTTCCCTCACTTTTGTTGCCAGAATCATGTCTGGAGTTCGCGGAGGACGTAGAGGCGGTGGTCGTACTGGTGGACGTGATGGTGGCGGTGGTCGTGGAGGTGTGAACCTAACCCAGGAGGATCTGAACAACTTGCTACAGGCTGCCTTTCAGGCAGGACACAATGCTCATGGCGGTAAGTTGATCCTATCAGCTTTGCCTCGTTGTGAGCATGGTATCTTTCTTTTGTGGTTTTCTTACGTGTTTCGTTTCAGGTGGTGTTGTTAATCCACCCCCAGTTATGTGCACGTACAAGATGTTTCGGGACTGTAAGCCCCATGATTTCTCTGGCACTGAGGGGGCTGTGGGCTTACTCAAGTGGCTGGAGAAGGTGGAGTCAGTGTTCTTGATGTGTAACTGTCTTCCTGAGGATCGAGTCAAGTATGCTGCCGCGCTCTTCCAGGATGTTGCTTTGACCTGGTGGAACTCTACTACTCGGAACATGGGTTTGGGGGAAGCTTACGCCATGCCATGGGAGAATTTCGTTCAGCTTTTAAAGAGGGAGTACTGTCCCAGGGAAGAGATCCAGAAGTTGGAACAGGAGGTTTGGAACCTTAAGATGGTTGGGTCCGAAATTGAAGAGTACACTGTGAGGCGTAATGAGTTGGTGGTGTTGTGTCCTGATTTGCACGTACCAGAATACAGGAGGATCGAGCACTACATTTCGGGGTTAGTACCAGAGATAGCAGGGTTGGTGGCCGCGGGAAATCTTCCTACTTATGCAGATGTGGTTCGGTCGGCTCATAGGATGACTAACCTAAAAGTGAATGAGGGTATTCTGCCTACCCGTGGTTCGACTGTCAAAGCTCCGGAGAGTAACAAGCGCAAGTGGGAAAATGCTGGTAAGGGTTCAGCATCAGCTCCGTCACAGCAGGGTAAGAAGTATGATGTTGGGGGTTCTTCTTCTTCGGGATCAAAGCAGGGTGGTTATGCTGGGAAGCATCCAAAATGCAACAAGTGTGGATTTCATCATCCGGGGAATTGTGATAAGGCACGTTGTCACCGTTGTCAGCAGTTGGGGCATCATGCTAAGGATTGTAGGGTGAATCTTTCGTTTTCTCAGGGTCGTACTGTTGTCCCTACTCCTGCTGCTCAGGGGACTTCGGGGAAACAGGGTTGTTTTAACTCTGGTGAGGCTTGTCATTTCAAGAAGGACTGCCCGAAACTGAAGCAGGGCGGGGATGTGAAGAACGGGAACGGTAACGGGAACAGTGGGGGCGGTGGCAGGAACGCACGCGCCTTTGTCATTGGAGCCGTGGAGGCTAAACAGGATCCCGACACAGTTACCGGTACGTTCTTTCTTAATAATCCCTCTGTTACTGTTTTGTTTGATTCCGGTGCCAATAAAAGTTTCATATCTTTGGAAGTTAGCCGATTGTTAGATATAGTGCCCGTTCCCTTAGAGGCTAAGTATTTGATCGAGTTGGCTGACGGTAAGAAGATTGAGGCGACTTGTGTCCTTCGGGAGTGTCACCTAGAGTTTTCGGGTTTGTCTTTCCCCATCGACCTTATGCATGTACCCTTGGGTAGTTTTGATATCGTTGTAGGCATGGATTGGTTATCGTTGTATCGTGCGAAGATCGTTTGTTTCGCTAAGGTTATTCGGATTCCTCTCCCGGATGGAGAATTTCTTTCGGTACATGGTGAGAAGAGCGGTGCTCCGCTAAGTCTCATCTCCAGCATGAAAGCCCTTAAGTATCTTCGTAAGGGTTATTCGGCCGTTTTGGCACTTCTTTCTGTCCCCTCTACCGATGAGAAGAAGATCGAGGATATCCCTGTGGTTCGCGAATTTCCTGATGTTTTTCCCGATGATCTACCTGGTCTTCCTCCCCATCGCCAGGTTGAGTTCGGTATTGATCTTGTACCGGGCGCAGCTCCTATTGCTTGGGCCCCCACCGTCTTGCACCTCCCGAGATGCAGGAATTATCTAGCCAGTTGCAGGAACTCTTGGATAAGGGTTTCATCAGACCGAGTTCTTCCCCTTGGGGAGCCCCGATTTTGTTCATGAAGAAGAAAGATGGAAGCCTTCGGATGTGTGTGGATTACAGAGAGTTGAAGAAGGTGACCATCAAGAACCGTTATCCTCTTCCTCGCATTGATGATTTCTTTGACCAGCTCCAGGGTTCTAGCTACTACTAAAAGATCGACTTAAGGTCCGGCTACCACCAGTTGCGCGTGCAGGAAGCTGACATTCCGAAGACTGCCTTTCGTGCACGTTATGGCCATTTTGAGTTCTTGGTCATGCCTTTCGGTCTCACTAACGCACCGGCGGTTTTCATGGATTTAATGAACCGCGTGTGCAAACCTTATCTTGATAAGTTCGTCATCGTGTTTATTGATGACATCCTGGTTTACTCCAAGAACAAAGCTGAACATGAGGAACACTTGCGTTTAGTTCTGGAACTTTTGCGACAGGAACAGCTTTATGCTAAGTTCTCGAAATGTGACTTTTGGTTACGCGAAGTTCAATTCCTAGGTCATGTGGTTAATGAACTAGGGATTCATGTCGATCCAGCTAAGATCGAAGCAATTTAAGACTGGGAAGCACCGAAGACGCCATCTGAAGTGCGGCAATTCCTAGGTCTTGCGGGTTACTACCGTCGTTTCATTCAGAGGTTTTCAAAGATCGCTCAACCCCTCACCTCTCTTACCCAGAAGGACAGAAAATTCGACTGGGGTGAACCACAAGAATCAGCGTTCCAAAAGCTGAAGTCCAAACTTTGTTCTGCTCCTATTCTATCCTTGCCTGAGGGCACTGAGGACTTCGTTGTTTACTGTGATGCTTCAATTCGGGGTCTCGGTTGCGTGTTAATGCAACGCGAGAAAGTGATTGCCTACACTTCTCGTCAACTCAAGGTTCACGAGAGGAACTATACCACCCATGACTTGGAGTTGGGTGCAGTGGTGTTCGCGTTGAAAATTTGGAGGCATTACTTGTACGGTACCAAATGCACCATCTACACCGATCACAAGAGTCTCCAGCATATTTTCGACCAACAACACCTGAACATGCGACAGCGTCGCTGGGTTGAACTCCTGGACGATTATGACTGCGCCATTAAGTACCATCCTGGCAAGGCGAATGTGGTGGCAGACGCCTTGAGCAGGAAGGAATCAGCAAACCCTCGTCGCGTTCGGGCGTTGCAACTCACTATCCACTCTTCTCTTCCTGACCAAATCCGTTCTGCGAAGCTAGAAGCTTTGAAGGAGGAAAACCTTAAAGCTGAGACCATGCACGGTGCTGACAAGCACCTCGAGCAAAGGCCTGACGGCTTACACTACTTCGCGGAACGTGTATGGGTTCCATTATTCGGGGGATTGCGGGAGCTTGTCTTGGATGAAGCTCACAAATCTCGGTATTCTATTCACCCTGGCTCGGACAAGATGTACCAAGATCTAAAGGTACTCTACTGGTGGCCAAACATGAAGGCTGATATAGCCTCATACGTGAGCAAATGCTTGACCTGTGCCAAGGTCAAGGTGGAGTATCAAAAACCTTCTAGTCTCCTGCAGCAACCTGAAATTCCTGAATGGAAGTGGGAAAGGATCATGATGGACTTTGTCACTAAACTACCTAAGTCACCTAGTGGTTGTGATAAGATATGGGTGATTGTGGATCGGTTGACGAAATCAGCCCATTTTCTTTCCATTAAAGAAACCGACACTATGGATAGTTTGGCTCGTCTCTACCTTAAGGAAGTTGTTTCTAAGCACGGAGTGCCGGTTTCTATCATTTCGGAACGTGATTCTCACTTCACTTCGCATTTTTGGAAATCTTTGCACAAAGCTTTGGGTACCCAGCTAGACATGAGTACAGCTTACCACCCACAAACTGACGGACAGAGTGAACGAACAATTCAAACCTTAGAAGACATGCTTCGGGCATGTGTGATTGATTTTGGCAAGAGTTGGGAGATTCACCTGCCGTTAGTGGAGTTTTCTTATAACAACAGTTACCATGCGAGTATCAAGGCAGCTCCGTTCGAGGCACTGTACGGGCGGAAATGCCGGTCTCCTCTTTGTTGGGCTGAGGTGGGTGAGAGTCAACTCACTGGGCCTGAGCTAGTGTACGAAACTTCGGAAAAGATCGTACAGATTCGTAACTGTTTAGCAGCGGCGCGGGATCGGCAGAAGAGTTATGCTGATCGACGTCGCAAACCTTTAGAGTTCCAGGTTGGGGACAGGGTGCTTCTGAAAGTTTCACCATGGAAGGGCGTCATACGCTTTGGAAAGCGTGGCAAACTTAACCCTCGGTATGTTGGACCGTTTGCAATCCTGGAACGGATTGGACCGGTGGCATATCGACTTGATTTACCGGCGGAGCTCGGTAGTGTGCACAACGTCTTCCATGTGTCTAACTTGAAGAAATGCCTGACTGACGAATCTCTTATTGTTCCACTAGAAGAGATCAGGGTTGACGATCGTCTTCGCATTGTGGAGGAACCTGTTGAGATCCTCGATTACAAGATTCTTAGTCTTCGTCGGAGTAAAATCCGCATTGTTAAAGTTCGCTGGAACTCGAACCGTGGACCGGAATACACTTGGGAACGCGAGGATCAGATGAAGTCTAAATATCCTCACCTCTTTCCTAAGCGCGCTTTTGGATCGAGACATGTTACTACTGCAGCTGAATGAATCTCGGGGCGAGATTCCTTCTAACGTGTGGATGATGTGACAACTCGGGTAAATTCTCTCTCTTGGTTTCTATCTTTTTGTCGTTTTCTTTTGACTTGTGCACTTTTCGGGACGAAAATTCTTTTAACGTGGGGATGATGTGACACCCGGCAAACTCAGGTTAATAACATTGTTTGAGTCAAAGTCTACCTTAGCGAGTCACGTGTACATTATACTTAACTAGGTCGGTTGAGTCGTGTTATGGTTCGGGAGTCGTTACTACAACCTAGAGGATCGTTAGATTTCAGCCATTAACCAGGTAAGCAAGGATTGACTATTCGTAGAATCGTCAAACCTTAGTAAAAACACAAGTCTCGAGTCCCGGGAATTAGTGAACGAGTGTGAACGTGTTTGTTTTCATGTATTATGTGTTTATAATCATTATGTGACTTGTCGGTATGTGAAAACGTGTTAACGTATGTTAAAACGGGGTTTAACGCGCCAAATACCCAAGGCCAGGCCCTGCAGGCGATTATGGAAGCCTAATCGCCTACAAGAGGGCGATTAGCAGGACTTAGAGGGCGATTGGGCTTGCTTAGAGGGCGATTGGGGCTAATCGCCTGATAAGGTAGGCGATTAGCAGCCCTAATCGCCTGATAAGGCTGCATAATCGCCCACACTGCACCTGACGACTAGAAACGCCTATAAATACCACCCTTGACCTCTAAAACACCATTTGTGAAACCCTAGCCGTCCCATAACCTATCCCAACTCACAAACACCCTCTGGAACACGTTTTTGCATCAAAACACACATTTCCAAGCTTTACACATCAATTTCTCATAAACCTAAGGTGTGTTCTTCATCCCCAAACCTTTGAATGATTATGTTTTACTCCCTAAAGGTCCAGACCTGAGTTATAAACCTTTGTGTCTTTGAAAACCTATTAAAAACGTTTTTAAACAAGTCCAAACCATTATGCATGTTGTATGTGTTGAATATGATTAAAAGATGGGATTTTTATGATTTGAAAAGGATTGTTATTGTGTTGTTAAGGTGTTTACAGCTTGTTTGTATTAGGATGATGATGTCTTAGGAGTTTGGATGGTTTTGGAGGTGTATTGTGGGTATTTGATATTTTGACCCATTTGGATGCTTTTGAATGATTTACGGTAATATGTAGTGTTTTTTTAGTCATATGATGTTAGGGTTTGCTATAGAATGATGCTAGAGCAGTAGGGAATGATCGGACAACGTTGTTACATGATGAAATCTGAGTATTTGCTATTTAGGGTAAAAGTTGTGCATGTTGATGTGATGTTTTCATGCTAAGTGTACTATTTTGGGAAAACGCTTGCATTCGGGACTGGTAGAACGATGATAAGCTAGGGGTTTTGCTTGAAAAATGTTTGATAATGTTGTATGATTGATATTTGGTGTTTCCACACGTTCCGGGTCTGATTTGGAGGGTTAAACGCACGAAAAACCGGAATAGCTCTGCAGGGGGCGATTGGGGACCCTAATCGCCTGTGCTGTAGGCGATTGGGAGCCCAATCGCCTGTTATGGGGACCTAATCGCCTATGTGGTAGGCGATTGGGGGCCTAATCGCCTTCATGCATGCGATTACGATCCTAATCACTAGTTAAGCCCTGAATTGCATGCCTTATGACCCTAATCGCCTGCTAAGCATCAGAATAGGCCTAATCGCCTATGTTAAGGGGCGATTAGCCTCCCTAATCGCCAGTTGACCTTCCTAATCGCTAGTTGACTTTCCTAATCGCATGTACTGCTGCTGTAAATGTATTTTGGAATTCCGAGGCCCGATTTAACACCTAGGAACAAGCTAGGAACCCCGTATCATACCTAGTAACTTGGTAACACGTGCTCAGACTTATTTATGTGCTAATTGAACTATGTGCTAGACTTGTTGAACTTTAACGCATGTTAAGCATGATTGCATGAATTGTATGACTTAGAGTACAAGGATAACACTTGGAGTCTCGGGTCACCAATGGGATGTCGAGTCTTGTACATTTGGTCAGTTTAACAGTCAACGTGTTTTCAAACGAACCTGGTTATGGTCTGGACATCTAGGGACTAACTAACCTACGGGTTATTAGTCTTAGTACTTGTAACTGTCATATGTTAGGTCGCCGCTTTACGGGGCTAGCATAGCTTGCTGATTTTAATCATTTTCGAAGTAACGCAACCTAAGGTGAGTTCACGGGCCCACTTTCTCTGGTTTTACTTTTGGGGGAGAAAACATGCGTGGAACTATGTTTTGAGAACTTTTGTCACACTATGGGTTATTTAGAGTTACTATACGAACTTTTAAGTCCCGGGGAAACCATGAATGTGCGGTGTAGCACAACGGGGGAAATGTGGATAGATCTATTGGGCGTGACCTGCCCCACTCGTCGGCTTGGAGGGCAGGGTGGGTGCATGTTGTCTCGACCTTTTAACTTGTTACATTATTCGGGCTGTAACATTGGTAACTTGTGACGTGTCCAGTAATGGTTTCCAGTCGTAGTAGTAACAAAACATACGCCTATCTAGCGTACTTTGGTTGAACATTTTATAGTATTGACAGGTGGAACTTGGTACACTTTTGGAACTTGGTAACTTTTATTAAAACCTGTGAACTCACCGGCATTTTGTGCTGACGTAACTTTTGACATGTTTTTCTCAGGTCGCTAAGGTAGCACTCCAGACTTAGGCGCACGCGTCTGCACGGCGTCTAGTTTAGGATTCATGTTTTCGTATGTTGAACGATTTGGATTACTTTTGGATTTTGGATTGTAAAAGAAGCTTCCGCTATTGTTTAATGGTTTTAAACTTATGTTTTTAAATATGCATGTGTTCATATAGTGTTGTTTATTGTGACCGTTGACCTGGATCCTGGTTTGTCACGCGCCTCGCGGTAAAACCCCGCAGGTGGAATTTGAGGGTGTGACAGTATTAGACCCACCTATGCTGAAATATCAAACTTGCTATAAACGCACCTCATGTATTGTAAAATACATCCATTTCCTGTGTATAGTTTGTACAGTTTTCGAGTCGTTTAGATAGTACTTTTATTAGTTTTAGTTTTAGGCTTGTACTGGTCTATTTTATTTATTATAGGTTGTTATAGATTTTTATTAGTTATGGGTCTTTTTTAGTATTTATCTATTTTATTTTATATTTTGGTAGGTGTTCAAGACGTTGGAGCGTAAACGAGCAACTTTGGTCAAGTCAAGAACATCCGAATCAAGAGCACGGAGTTATAATACTATATAACTAATAATAATAATAATAATAACAATCTTCTTATAATACAAAACTAAGATTTCTATCGCGCGCGTTGCGGCGCGCCGCGGTGATTTCTACTTCATCTTGAACTTTTTATTTACTCAGTTACTGTATGCGCAAAACTAATTAAGAACGTCAAATAAGGCTGCTGAAAAAAAATTTAACCGCGACCTCCTAGTCTTGAACCCAAGACCTCGTATTGAGAAAATACATCTCATTCCACTACACCACCAAACTCATTTGTGTTTTAATATGAAATAGATTATACTTTACATTAAATATGGTTATTGAAATGAAAAAAAATGCAACTTGCGAGGATCAAACTTGTAATTTCTATTTAACAAAGTGGACTTCAAACCACTACACCACTAATACCATTGATTTTTAAATATGAAACCAATTGTATTTATTATTAAGTAAAGCTGTTAAAATAAAATAAATAAATGATTTGCCTCTCCCAAGAATCAACCCTATGACCTTGAGAATAAGAAGTTCACCAAAAACCACTCCACCACAAACACTACTTGTGGTTCTAAATGGAACAAATCATATATATTATAAATAAAGGTGCGGAAAAAGGAAAAAAGTATATAAAATGAATTGCCTCCACCAAGAATTGACCCTATGACCTTGAGAATTAATAGTTCACCACAAACCACTCCACCACCAACACTAATTGTGATTCTAAATGAAACAAATCATATAAATTATAAATAAAAGTATGAAAAAATGAAAAAAAAATTATAAAATAATGAAGTCACTATTGATGAATAGTGAAATCATGTTTTAAATTAATACATATATAATATAATAATAATAGAAAAAAGAAAAGAAAAGTTAGAATTTTGGGTTTCACGGCCCTAAGGCCAAATCAAATTGTAAGGAGGGCTCCATTAGTGGAGTACCTACATTATATTATACATAAAAATTCGAAGGTAGGAGCTATTATGATTTCTCGGAAGAAGCCAACAACAATTAATTAGGAGAGCATAACAGAGGCGGCAGAACAGTAACTTCGAAGGAGGGAGATTCTTATTTTGTGGAGAGCCACATCGCACGACAGCAGCATATTTCAAGAGGAGGGGGTCAAGGGTTGAAACATAGGTGCGAGCACGGGTGGATTCTAATTCAATTATTTATTATTGATCTATTCATACCCGTATGAACACCATTAATATGTTTTGTTTCTATTGTTTTGATTTTACCATGACTTTTAGAGGCTAGACTTTTGATGCTACCTAGGTACAAGATGATTGCACTTGAATTATTTGTTTTCTTTTGGTTTTGGAATTATTGGTTGTGGATGAATTTTAAAGTAAAGAACTTTTTATTTTCTGGTTTGATGTGTATGCATATTTAGTTTTGTTTAATTAATTTTTATAAACTCCACTTGCGTTTTTGTGAATGTCTTTTATGTATGAATGCGGGTTAGGTTGCGGACTGGGTGTTAGCAACTAGTTTATGGTTTATTTCTGCAGGTTATCCATAGGAGTTGCAATTATTAGTTAGTTGATTCTAAGTGTTCTACCAATTCTCAATAGCTGTAAGGTGCGAGATTGTTGGTCTGTCTAGGGTGTTAAATTGCTAGATCTAGAGGCTTTGTGAGAAGATCTTCCTAGTTTCCCTAGCATTCCTTGTAGGCCAAGTCTTATTAGAAATATTGTAGTTACCCCTTGCACTTTCGGGTGTATTGTGACTTTCGCGCTGTGAGGTAGACTGTCTAGCGGGTACTTTAAGATTCGAGTAGGTAAGCCTGTGAGGGTAACCTCTCAACCGGTGGTTTAACAGCACAACAATATTCTAGGATTTCCCCTTGAGAAGGGTCGAGGGTGTCTAGTTTATTCTTGATGTTTAGTATTTTAAGATCCCGGTTCCACACCAGTTCCATAACCATTAGAAACTTATCATTCATGTGTAGGATTCTAGCCTAGGTAGTGCCTTTCCATCATCTGATCTCAGTTGCAGTTTCCAGCTTGTGTCTTTAGTTATTTTAGTTTTATTTTATTTATTTGCATTAGTTTGTTAGAAACCCCCCTTAAGCAACAAAATATTATTAAGTCAGTATTTAGGACAAGTAGTCGAGTCTAGTTTACGTTTTCCGGTAGAGTCTCATGGGTTCGATACTCGTACTTACTTTAGCTGTACTGCATTGACCGGTACACTTGCCGGTTGTCTGGTTTAGGTTTAGAGAGTCTTAGGTTATAAATTTAAAACTTAGAGTGTCTAGTTTAGGTTAATTTAGGTAGTTTTTATTAAACCACTTTTAGCACATCAAGTTTTTTGCGCCGTTGCCGGGGACTCTTGGCGATTGCATTTACTAGCTTTGATTACACTTATCTGCTATATCTGTGCTACTTGTGTTTTGTGTTGAGTCTGTCTTTTTGTATAGTGAGTCGTAGGAGTCTAATTGTTTGTGTATTTTATTTCTGTCAACTCTGTAAATATGTTTGAAATTTGTGGAGGACCCTATTTTACCGTTAGATTTCCACAAAATGCGGGGTCCTCTGCGCATTATTATGCTAATTCCTTCGTGCAGCCGCCACCATGTTATTCACAGAGATATCCTGATTATTATGATTGCCCGTATCTGCAACCACATTTTAATCAGTATCCTGATCAATTTTCTGGAAGCAATTCTCATGAGCATAGTGATAATGATTGGGGTAAAATAGAGAGTCTGTTGACATTACTAGTTGCTAAGGATGAAAATAACCAGAATATGTTAGCAGAGCATGACATCCTCCTGAAAAACCGACAGGCTGCTATTTTAGATCTTCAACGAACATTAGAGGATATATCTAGAAGATTAGATGAAGAAGAAGAAAAAAGAAAAAGTTTAGCAAGAGCAGCGCCTAAAGTTGGTTATACATATGATGAGGATGGCAACTACCTCGGTTACATGAATGCTCTGGGGGAGTTGTTCCCAACTTTTCCAGAAAAAGGGAAAGAGCCGATCATGGAATACGAAGATGAGTCAGATGAAGAGATCATCCCTATCACGGAGACGAAAATGGATGTTAAAGTCCCACCTCCGGTGCCACAGGTTAGGATATATGATTTTGGGAGTGACTCTGATGAAGAGGACGATGGAGAAGAGTGGGCGGCGTATCGAAGGTCATTAGAGAAGAGAGAAGTAATTGGAGAAGAAGTGGAGTTGGGTGACTCCATAGGTATGATGTTTGGTGCAGATGAAGACAATGAGGTTAGTGAAACGTTGTTGTCTGAGGAGGATGAGCTTTTAGATATGGAGTTAGAGGGTTTGCCTGCTTATGAAGATTTAGGGGAGTCTGATCCCAAAGGGGATATAGCATACCTAGATGCTCTACTCGAAGGTGAACCGATAGACATGACTGAACCGGCACCAGAAGAAAGAGCTAAGTATGGGGATCATCCCATGGAAATGGTGGTAGAAGAAGCGCACCATAGCTGGCCCGTGGTATTGGTAATAGATGGAACTGCAATATCAACAAAACCACGGGAGAGGGCAAAGAAGAGAAAAAGAAAAGATCGGAACCGGAAGAGGATCGACGGCTGGCACGATGTGGAGAAGAAGAAGCCAGTAAAGTTCAAGCACGACCGGTCTTCTTGATACATGCCACGCATTCGGTTCATTCCAGGTAAGTTTAAATTTTGGTGGTTTGACCCGTTAAGAATGGTTAAATTATTTTACAATTCCACAAATAAATCGTTAATTGATAACGAGGACCGGGTGGAATTAAACGGGTTAGATCGAGTCCAGATAAAAGAGAAGCCCCCTGATTAAGTTTAAGTGTGGGGAGGCTCTGTAGAGTTTGTATTAGTTGCGATTGATCCGTCCTTCGGTAGTGGTTCGTAGGTTTTTATCTTTATATTTTATCTTTGTTTTTGTGTCTTTGAGTCTGTTTGCAGGTTTGCGTGTTTGCTTGGGTAGGGGAAATTTCACCATGAGCAGATCCCATGAATTTATTTTTTTATATATTTTTTGAGTGGGAGTTTTGGTAAACGTTTGGGTAATAAAAGATATTTTTTTTCTTAAAAAAAAAATTAATTAACTTTCTGTGAAAAAAGACCTTTCACGTAATGTGAGGAGTCTGGGCTGACCTGTTCGCCTCATGCGTCCAGCAATTACCCCGGAAAGTTATATTTTTTTTTCCTTGCAACACGTGTTGCGATCACCAGTGTCCTTCATGTTGAGCGAGAACTATAATTTTTTTCTTTCTTCTACCCATTTGGTTCTACAAACATTCACCGCCATTTTGCCAAGCAAGTGCGTCTTCTTGTTTTGTTGTTATATTGTGAGTCTAAGTTAGTAGTTTATACTTTTTTTTTGTGTGGTTCGGTATTATGCTCGGGTTTTGTTTGCTTTGTCTTGTGCAGGTTTGGATTGTACCACCCGTACTCAATCTCCATTCGGGTGATTCCAGAGTTGTTCATTATGTCGAAGCGACCCGAGAGTATACCTTGTATCAGAGCCGATCGCGAATGAAATGCTATACGATCGAGCTGGATTGGACTAGAGCTTATGAAGAAAAAATTAACCAGCTAAGTCCTTTTCAATTTGCCCTCGTTTTTTTTTATTATTTTTGTATTCGGAATTTTTTTTTTTTTAATTTTGTTTTGAGTCGTTTAATATTTCTACATTGAGGACAATGTAGAGTTTAAGTGTGGGGATGGAAAACTGTCGTTTAGTTTATATATAAAGTCTTTTGAGTCAAAAAAAAAATCGAAAAATTGAGAAAATGTCCCTGATTATGAAGTTTGCATTATATAAAATATGGAAGATGATAGGTAAAGTTAGGTGTCCGGTTTTCAAATAGTATGTATAATAAGAGATTAAAATTGATTGAAAACGTGTCTGATTTGGGATATGTGGGTAGGCTCAGCCGGTAGAAAGGTTTCATTTGGAAAGTAATAAATTAATTATGTTAGGCTATTTTGTGGGTTCTCATCTAGGAGAAACGGGGAGACCGAAACCGCCAAAAAATAGTATAAGACGCACCGTTATAAGTAGAAAACCGTTAGAATTTCTAATCACTTAAAAAAATAGAAATCAAAGCAAAAATGCTGAAGCTTAAGGTGCCTGGTCACTGGGATAGCGACTTGGATTGGCCACACCCTCTGAGTTAAGTATGCTGAGATGAAAAAAAAATGCTGAAGCTTAAGGTGCCTGGCCACTGGGATAGCGACTTGGATTGGCCACACCCTCTGAGTTAAGTATGACGAAAAAAAAAAGAAAAAAAAAGTGATTTTAAATTCTCTTGGTTTTCTGCATAAGACGGTTGGGAAATGGTCAATTGGTCGTTCCTTTAGCTTCATACGCTTGAGGCGGGATTAGGAGGAACTGTGGCTTCCTTTGAGTGAGACCCTAGATAGACTAATCAACATGAATTTAACTTAAATAAAAGGGGACTTGGAAACCGGTTTGGGTTTAAGAGGATCAATATACCTGCAATCGCAATCAACACGTTAGTAGATTATTAATTAAGTAACCTATGTTTCGAAACTGGATGTAAGCCTAACTGTGATTCCATAGCATAATTCTTTTTCAGGGACGAAAAAGAGATAAGTGTGGGGATATTTGATGTATTGTAAAATACATCCATTTCCTGTGTATAGTTCGTACAGTTTTCGAGTCGTTTAGAAAGTACTTTTATTAGTTTTAGGCTTGAACTGGTCTATTTTATTTATTATAGGTTTTTATAGATTTTTATTAGTTTTGGGTCTTTTTTAGTATTTTTCTATTTTATTTTGTATTTTGGTAGGTGTTCAAGACGTTGGAGCGTAAACGAGCAACTTTGGTCAAGTCAAGAACATCCGAATCAAGAGCACGGACTTATAATACTATATAACTAATAATAATAATAATAATAATAATAATAATAATAATAATAATAATAATAATAGAAAAAAGAAAAAAAAAGTTAGAATTTTGGGTTTCACGGCCCAAAGGCCAAATCAAATTGTGAGGAGGGCTCCATTAGTGGAGTACCTACATTATATTTAGGGCTGTTCACGAGCCGAGCCGATCCGAACGAAGCTTTGCTCGTGCTTGGCTCGTTTACAAACCGAACCGAGCGGAGCGGCTCGTTTATAATCGAGCCGAAAATCGAACGAGCATTCTTCGAGCGAAAATTTTCCGAGCGAGCGCCGAGCGAGAATCGAACGGAGAATAATATGGACGATTATAAAATTGGGATGTTTCCTTCTATGTTTTCATTTTCGGGTGACAACTAAGGTCAAAATGTCCGATGATAACACTAATATTAAGATCCAAGTGTTCAAAGATGAGGCTTAGATTGAGGCTGGTGAGGTGATGAGCATATATCAGATAACAGTTGTTGCATTGTGACGTATGTGTGATATCAAGCGTTGGACGACTATTAACGTAAAGAAGTCAAGACCATCACCTCATGACTTATTGTTTTACTATTAAATATAGTGTTAATTTTTTTATTGTGTTAAGTGGGTTGGTTATATTTTGTTTGCATATACTGACTCAAATCCAATAGAATCTTATATATAAAGCCATAAATTTATCTGTAAATTGTGTATATATTTATTATTAAATAAATAAAAATTTATTCGAGCCGAACCAAGCCGAGCGTACCTTTGCTCGTGCTTGGCTCATTTACAAACCGAGCCGAGCCGATCGGCTCATATACAACCGAGCGAAAAATCGAGCGAACAATTTCCGAGCAAATTCTGAACGAGCGGCGAGCGATCGGAGAGCGCCGAGCGTTTTGAACAGGCCTAATTATATTATACATAAAAATTCGAAGGCAGGAGCTATTATGATTTCTCGGAAGAAGCCAACAACAATTAATTAGGAGAGCATAACAGAGGCGGCAGAACAGTAACTTCGAAGGAGGGAGATTCTTATTTTGTGGAGAGCCACATCGCACGACAGCAGCATATTTCAAGAGGAGGGGGTCAAGGGTTGAAGCATAGGTGCGAGCACGGGTCGGTTCTAATTCAATTATTTATTATTGATCTATTTCATACCCGTATGAACACCATTAATATGTTTTGTTTCTATTGTTTTGATTTTATCATGACTTTTAGAGGCTAGACTTTTGATGCTACCTAGGTACAAGATGATTGCACTTGAATGATTTGTTTTCTTTTGGTTTTGGAATTATTGGTTGTGGATGAAGTTTAAAGTAAAGAACTTTTTATTTTCTGGTTTGATGTGTATGCATATTTAGTTTTGTTTAATTAATTTTTATAAACTCCACTTGCGTTTTTGTGAATGTCTTTTATGTATGAATGCGGGTTAGGTTGCGGACTGGGTGTTAGCAACTAGTTTATGGTTTATTTCTGCAGGTTATCCATAGGAGTTGTAATTATTAGTTAGATGATTCTAAGTGTTCTACCAATTCTCAATAGCTGTAAGGTGCGAGATTGTTGGTCTGTCTAGGGTGTTAAATTGCTAGATCTAGAGGCTTTGTGAGAAGATCTTCCTAGTTTCCCTAGCATTCCTTGTAGGCCAAGTCTTATCAGAAATATTGTAGTTACCCCTTGCACTTTCGGGTGTATTGTGACTTTCGCGCTGTGAGGTAGACTGTCTAGCGGGTACTTTAAGATTCGAGTAGGTAAGCCTGTGAGGGTAACCTCTCAACCGGTGGTTTAACAGCACAACAATATTCTAGGGTTTCCCCTTGAGAAGGGTCGAGGGTGTCTAGTTTATTCTTGATGTTTAGTATTTTAAGATCCCGGTCCAGTTCCATAACCATTAGAAACTTATCATTCATGTGTAGGATTCTAGCCTAGGTAGTGCCTTTCCATCATCTGATCTCAGTTGCAGTTTCCAGCTTGTGTCTTTAGGTATTTTAGTTTTATTTTATTTATTTGCATTAGTGTGTTAGAAACCCCCCTTAAGCAACAAAATATTATTAAGTCAGTATTTAGGATAAGTAGTCGAGTCTATTTTACGTTTTCCAATAGAGTCTTGTGTGTTCGATACTCGGACTTACTTTAGTTGTACTGCATTGACCGGTACACTCGCCGGTTGTGTGGTTTAGGTTTAGAGAGTCTTAGGTTATAAATTTAAAACTTAGAGTGTCTAGTTTAGGTTAATTTAGGTAGTTTTTATTAAACCACATTTAGCACATCAGCACCTAATATCTAAGTGAACAATAAAGGTGCGTTTAAAACTTTAAACATACATTATTATATGCGTTTAGATATATGAATGTGTGTTTGTTTTTGTTTGTTCTAGCAGATGAATTTTAAACGCATGTTACCTATTAATATAGATACAACGTGCGTTTAAAAACCCCTGTTATCAGATACATTGTCTTCTTCGTCTGCAACTTTTTTTAACCCATTGTTTATGTTTAATTCTTCTTCTTGAATCAAATCGAAAGTGTCTGACAAATAATATGGGTGTTTTATTCATAATACTTATGATTTTGAATGATTTATCATTCCATTTATAATACTTTGTTTTTTGATTTTTAATTTCAAATAGTGATCTTAAGTTTTCGTTCGATGTAATCGTTTTCTTATTGTTATTTTGATTGTGTAATCATTCATAATGGTTAATCGATTTCAATCGTTGAAAAATTTGGCTTCGATTGATTCTGTTGTTACGATTTGAAAAAAAAAATTAAACGCTTTTTCCTAATTTACCCTTGTTTAGATTAACCCAAATATGATTAGGATTGTTAATGACCATCTTGCCACCGTCTTAATCTAATGGATGAGAATGCTTCTTACGCTTTGTATGTTAAAGTTTTTTGTACGTTATCTCTTCCCTACTTTCAATATGTTTTCATTGCTAGTGTAATCATATACGTTTGGTTAATTGTAATTAATGACAGTGAAAGCGAATTGTCACTTGAGGCTTTCATGTTAATAGTTTTTCACTTGAAGTTTTTTCAATTGTCACAACATCTAGCACATGATGACCTTCGAGGTTCTCCGAAGATAGTTATGCTGCAAAGTGTATAGAATAAACCTAGTTATCATTACATGATGGTTTGTGTACTTAATTAATTTTAATTAAGTGTAATGCATGGATAATTGATCAAGATAAAGAATTTATGTTAGTTTCTAAGTAATTTTAGTGTGTCGGATGTCACATCGAGCTTCATCAAAAACGTGTTTTTTAGAGTAAAGTTGTCTCAGGCCTTCCTTGTGACATGTAGCAACCTTAGTTAGGGATTGGTTGATTGTAAAGATGGTAATATGTAGAAATTTAAAAGTTTTTAGGTTATATGATGATTTTAAGAACATATTATTTTAAATGTTTTGAGAATTCAAGAGAAGGTTATGGCGAGACGAGCCGTTTATCATTACGATAGGTGTCTAGTGGAAGTGCAGTGATGTATGCAGCTGAGGCATCCTAACATACCGGTAGACTTGAACCTTGTTCCTACAAGACCCGATCAATTCCATCGGTCACTCGCCCTCTATTTTCATTGTTTAACTCTTTAACAACATGAAAAACCATTATTCAACTCTTTGACAACATGAAAAACCAAAAGCTCTGCCCTCCCTCTCTATCTATCCAAGGGATGGAAGGGCAAAGTGCTTTGGTGTCCCCCTAGTCAAGAATTGAGGCCTCGCATTCACTATTTTATCTCACGCCTTTATTCGTTCATGGTTCAATATTTTGGTGTCCTAGGCGTAGAGGAACCACACCAATCCATCCCGAACTTGGTGTTTAAACTCTAATGCGGTGACGATACTGTAGGGGAGGTATTGTGGAAAAATAGCTCGATGTTAGGATGATAAAAAACTTCACACCTCCCGTTCTTCATACTTTTTCAATATGAAAAAAAATGTATCAACCAATGTTTTGACGACCGGATCGTACCGGCCGGTCCGATCGGGATTTGTCCATTGCAGCGGTCTGATTCTTGAAGATCGTTAACCCTTAAAAATTAGGCTAGTCCGTGCAGTTCCCCGATTTCCCAGTTTGACCGATTAAGCTGTTCGACCGGTACGTTCACAAAACTCTTATTTTTGTCTCCAACTCTTGAACTAGAAACCACAAAATCAAGAACAAGATTAAGCTTTTAAGTCAATTCGCATGCCCCCATCTGATTTCTGATTTGAGACTTCAAGTAAAATTGGTTTTGTAGCTTTTAAGCAAAGTCGACAGATCTAATTTGTAAACTCTCAAGCCATTATACGGATTCTATGTTGGCGCTATATGGTGATGGTTTTGGGGTAGTTGTTTAGTTGTTTTATGTTAGAGTTGGTTTAGAGATTGTAGAAGAAGAGAATACAGAGGAGAGATAGTAGAAGAAAGAGAATAGATAGTATGGTCATTTATTTAAATTATAGAATAATTTGGAATGTGTGTATATAACCAAAAAGTAGGTAGGTATGAGATTGCCTACATACCCTTTATTATTTTCCATATTTCAAAAAAAAAAAGAAAAAAATTTGTGCACATATTAACTATATATAGCTTTTGTTATATTTTTAACTAGACTATACCCCGGGAACGTCCCGGGGTTGAGAAATCTATTATGACATATCAATTTTACATATGAAGTAGAATGATGCGCTTTACAGTTACATGCAGGAAAGCTTCGGGTAGCACCTAAACAAAAACAATTAACAATGTATCTCTAATGTTAACGACTATTCTTAAATAATGTATAACTCTAATATTAATACCTAACCTAAAACAATGTACAACTCCAATGCTAACACATGTTGAAAATAGAATTCATATTTACTGATTTGAACATAATTAGTGACTTGTCTATACATGATTAATGAATTACCTAAACACTTTGTGTTTTTTCTTCCTGTATGAACAAAACCCCACAAAATGTATAACTCTAATATTAATACCTAACTTAAAATAATGTACAATTCCAATGCTAACACCTAACCTAAAACAATTTATAACTCTAACATAACTCTAATATTAACATATTTCCTAAAGGCTAAAAAAATGTACAACTCTAACATACTAATATTGGTATCTAACCTAAAACAATGTATAACGTACTCTAGTATTAACACCTATCATAAAGGCTTAAAAAATGTACAACTTTAATATCAATATTCAATACCTAACCTAAAATAATGTATAACTCTAATATTAATACATATCATAAATGCTAAAAAATGCATAACTCTAATATCAATATTTAATAACTAACCTAAAACAATCTATAAATCAAATGCTAACATCTAATACTTCAAACAAAAAAATAGTCATGTTTTTTTCTTCGTATTTTATATAGCACTATAGTACTCGTTGGAAAGATAATAAAACACTCGTTAATTTGGTGTCATTTTTTTTCTTTAAAAAATCTCGTATATAAAAGATATTAATGTTTAAAAATTATGGGAGGAAACATAAGGGAGAAAAATCTAACTTTGTTTTTAAATATTTGTTTTCCTAAAATCACTTAATGCCACATAGGCATGCCACATGGCACACTCAAGGAGAAGGATGCCCTATTTGAATGTCATGTAGGATTTATTGCTTTCAATTATATAATTGATTATATTTGTTATTTATTACTAGCTGATTACCCCAGGAAGGTCCCGAGGTTGAAAAATCTAATATAACTTAATAAAAAATGATAAAAGAAGAAAACATACCAAACGTATTGAAAAAATGAATAATTCATTATGTTTTGCAAAAGCTCCAATACAGTTATATTATACCCCGGGAGCGTCCCGGGTTGACAAGGAGAAGTAGAACAAAAATAGAGTGAATAATGTATACCTTCAGCCGCTTTAAGCCAATGAGCCATTACAATGGATCAAGTATCAAAACAACAGAGCTCCGCCACTCTCTTCCCCTTCGCCACTAACAATATTAACTGACATGAGACATCGGTTATTCCAAATCGCCTAGAACTCAGGGCCTGCTTGATTGATCTCTTTAACTCAACGACCATAGATCATAACTAAAGCTAACTTATTCAAACTCATAATAAATCAATAACCAGATAGATGAAAAAAAAAACTTAACAGTTCCTTGGTTAGCCCCTTTGATGCCAAGAATCTGATTAAAACCCGATCCACCAGCTGTCGGCGCCTTCGATTTAACCTCTAAGGAATCAAATCCATTCAAACCCAAATAAAAAAAAGATCAATCCTAAAACATACACACTTCATTCAATTAATTCAACCTCAACACACACTCTGAACTTAAAAGTCAACCTAATGTCAGACAAATTAGTGATCGATGTCGTTGGGTCGGTCAAAAATAATGAAAACAAGTAGTAAAGTAGAAGTGAGTCGTCTCCTCAGGGAATTGGTGGAAAGTATAGTTTTGTCTAATTTAACTAATGCCTAATGATTCGTTTGGATTGATTGAGAAAAACTAAGAAAGCTAAAACTTTGATTTTAAGTTGAAAACAATAATTAGAAGAAAGTAACCCCCTCCGGATCTCTGGTTTAATGATTCACCCAACTTATTTCACTTAGTAAGAATACCACATAGACATGGCCTTGTTAATTGGTTTTAATTCAAGTGGTAACTAGACACAAGTTTTTAATAATAACCTATACAATCCAATTACCAAACCATATGTGCCAAATACCCTCCCAGTATCAAACTGCTCACGAAGCAAGTAAACCGAGTGCGAATGACAAAAAGATGAATAATTGCAACACATATAATTTATTTAAATGAATCAAACCACAAGTATTCTTCAAAACATAAAGAACAATTCAAAATACTAAAATGAATCAAGTTGAGTTTCACATACAAACCATCCACCCGGAGGTGGTCACAAAGGAATTAGCCTCTCATCTCCATTGCAAGATCTTCAATTGACATGTTGTTGGAGATTGAATGCATGATTTGATGATTAAGATGATGATTAGGAATGATTAATTGAGGGAAAAACACCTTGGGAATGGTTAAAAACGGCTAGGGTTCAGTCCCCTTTCGTTTGGGAGAGTCCTTATCTATTTATGGGGTTTAAACCAATAAATTCGTAACTTTTGCTGAAAAGGGCGCAAGGTCAGATGAAACCAGCGCACCTTGCGCTGGGAACCTCCCTACCTTGCGCTGGGAGAACCAAACTTCCACAAACTTTCTGTGATGCGCCGGGATCAGAGCATGTGCGCTCATAGACATTTTACCTTGCGCTCCAACTCGAAATTTCTTCTTTTCTTCACACTTTCACTTGGGATTGCATCCATTGCCTTCCAATCTCTTGTCTAGCTTCCAAAACCTTCATATTAAGCTCCAATTAACTTCATTAAGCCTCAAGTGCCTGCAAATCCCAATCATTCTCAAAGTAACTATGTTTTACACAATTAAACACTTAAAAACACCTAGTTACACATACTAAAACATGGTTAAACACCCACTCATCACATCCCCACACTTAACCTTTGCTTGCCCCTAAGCAAAGCTCTCTCGCAAGTATCCCACCATCATTAACAGTTACACTTCACTCATCTCCACCAACTCTCAGCTAAGGTCCAAAGTCATACCCTATTCTAGATCAGCATTAGATGTGTTAATTCAGCAAGTAATAATAATTACCATTTAAAAACAGAATTTGCCTGTCTAAACCTAACATGCTTCTGGCTTTTATTCTCATGCAACACACCCCTCACAATTTTTCACTCCACTCGGCTGATTATCTGAACTAGCATGTAATGTGCTAGTATGAATCACTCAAAAACCAAGTATGCAACTCTGTTATTATAGACTTGTATAACAATCACACCTTAGTTATAAACAATGCACATATCTAAAGGACTTACGGGCTTTGGGCTTAGGGTAAAGGTGTGGTGAACGGCTAGGCTAAAAAATGGCTAAAACAAGGAGAATACCGACCCATGACAATCTTTTATTCATACTAAACATAATAACTAAAATTGCGGGTTATTGTCGACCCGTATAACATAATACTAACATTTTTTTTTTCACTCGCCTACTTTGGTCAATCGGCCTCATGAATTGACTGGCCTTTTTTTTCTCTTTTTTTTCTCTTTTTTTTCATTTTTTTTAATACCAAACATCATAAACTACACACTTAGATTGTCAAGTAACACTAATAACACAAAAGGTCGGTTCGAGAAATTGATTTGGGTTTAACAAACGAATAGGTAAAGGCTCAACATGGCTACTAGGGGTAATATTGTGGGTAAACAGGTTAATCACATAAACAAATATACGGGTATCAAACGAAAAGAGAAATCCTAACTTGCCTTTATCATCTATGTGCATATTTAGCCTACAACCTTGGCATGCATCAAATTACACAAGTTCTGCAACAGAGAAACATCTGGCCCACTCTCAACAAATGAAAATATATATCAATCTATCATCTAGTAGGCTCAAGATCTCGCAAAAGTGGGTAAATGGGTTGCCGATGTGTGCATGCTTTTATTACCAATAGCTTGTTAACCCTAGTCAGGCAATTCTACACATTTTCTTTCTTAAAAACACTTGCTGAAAACGGCTCATATTACTTTTCCATGAATTAGACCATGACTAAGGACCTCTACCAATATGTTAGCTTTGAAAAGTTGATGATTTACACTGAAAAATCCGGTTATCAAATGCAATTAAGCTTTACTTATACAAAAATTTTCAAATTTTGCGATTTTTTCAGATCTTTGTTCATACTTCCCAAATCTTTCCCCAGGTTCCCCCATCCCCACACTTGGGATACATTGTCCCCAATGTATGGTTTTGTTCAAATCTAAATATAGGGATGTGGTTACCAGTTCAATCCTATCCTCTTAACACTTCCTCTATGTGACTCAACAATACTACTGACACAAAGTTAACACACAATCCCAACACATAGTCTTTCATACACCACCAAACACAATAAAACAAACAAGTCACAACCCAACCACCACCCGTACCACCCAAGTTAGGTTATACAACCACATCGAAATGTAAACAAAAATACTAAAAAAAAAATAGAAAGATAGAAAGAGCACATGGACCTGATCATGAGTGCAACTCTGATCAGAGAGTGCTACTACCATCATAGTCTGGTGGAGTATAAGGCGATCCCAATGAAAACTCATAAAAGCTCCTCTGCAATGCAGCAATATCATACCCTGGAGGTCCACTGGTCCCTTCATCCTGTTGTTGTGGGTATGGTGATATGTAAGGAGATGGTGTAGACTGCGGATATCGCGGGAACCTATGTGACACTGCATGCGGCTCTAGAAGAGGGTTACCCCACTCCGGTGGTCGGGGTCTCACAACCTGACTGTATCCCCTAATAAAATCCTGGTCCCTCCTAATATTCTCCTGATAAACCCAATAACCTAAATAACCTAGGGTCATGTTAGGGTCATGCAAAAACCTAAATAACCTAGGTAGCTAGGGTAAGTCAGGTATCGAATCCACGAGGAGCATGTGGTTAGTATTACACTTTTTGTTTGATTACTTAAACTAAAAAATTAAATCTAACTGAGTTGTAGGTTGTTTTGAGTTTTAAGAAAATGAATTTTATAAGTTGTAAACAATAATATTAAAGAAGTAACCCCCTCCAGGTTTCCGATTCAATGATTCACCCTACTCTTGGTTAGATGATTGGATACCACATAGACATAGTTTTGTTGAACGGTTTAAGTTAAGTGATAATCAAACACAAGTTTTTAATAATAACTCGTACAATTTAATTACCAACCCACGAATAACAACTACCCTCCTGTTAATCAAACTGCTCACAATGCAAGAAAACCGAATGCGAATGACTAAACGATAAGCAATTGCAAAAACGTGACTTGTTTAAATAACTCAAAGCACAAATATCTTTCAAACAATTAAAAGACAATCCATAAACCAAACCAAACAAGAGTTAGAATTTCCCAAACGAACCGTACACCCGGAGATGGTTACAAACACTTTAGTCCAGCATTTCGATCATTGCAGCTTCTCCTCTATTTTTCTACTAGATGTGCGTGATTCCCTAAGCTGCTGCTGGGCGTTCTTTCCTAGGCAGCCAAGAAGGCTGCTGCCTCCTTAATTCTCCTCGTCCCAGTCCTCATTTCTCATCTCCTCCTGCCTATACATCATCGCCCTCTGAAATACCTGCCCCTCTGCTATCTGTTGAGACTGTCGGTCAAACATAATCCTATCACGGCTAGGCCACTCAGAAAATTCACTTGGGCGTGCAGCCAAAATAGAATTATGCAAGTATGTATAGTATGGTGTCTCTCGCATCTCAGGAGGTAACCCAAGAACAACCGGCCCCGTCACAGGTAGTGTAACGACCTCCTCAGTGTTTACCCCAGCTCTTTCTCTATTCACCTCAATTCCTTCTTCCATCACATTCTCTCTTCTAACTTCATATCCAATAGCAGGCGCTTCGTCTTGAGCCACATCTTCTCCCCAGGCGTTTGTTTTTATCACAAAATTCTTGGTGGGTTATGTTCCTCTCGAAAAGTTATTAAGTTTAGAGTCAAGAATCACTTGATTTGGTTGAGATTTGAGTGAGTTATGAAGGTAAGAAGGTTAGGGTTTACATGGAGAACTTGGGAAAGAAGATGGTAGGTAGAAGAGGAATTGGTGAATAAAGGGTATTTGGAGCTTGGGTTTAGGTGTGTGGGGTATGTTAGTACCCGAAAATTATAAGGTGTGGAGGTTGTGGGTCGGTTTTACAATGGTCACAGCTCATGTTCTTGGCCTTTGCTAACCCAGCGCAAGGTAGGAAGTTGGAGGGCGCAGGGTGCGCTGATGGCTACCAGCATGCGCTGGTGGCTCTTTTGATCGATGTCGTTGGGTCGGTCAAAAATAATGAAAACAAGTAGTAAAGTAGAAGTGAGTCGTCTCCTCAGGGAATTGGTGGAAAGTATAGTTTTGTCTAATTTAACTAATGCCTAATGATTCGTTTGGATTGATTGAGAAAAACTAAGAAAGCTAAAACTTTGATTTTAAGTTGAAAACAATAATTAGAAGAAGGTAACCCCCTCCGGATCTCTGGTTTAATGATTCACCCAACTTATTTCACTTAGTAAGAATACCACATAGACATGGCCTTGTTAATTGGTTTTAATTCAAGTGGTAACTAGACACAAGTTTTTAATAATAACCTATACAATCCAATTACCAAACCATATGTGCCAAATACCCTCCCAGTATCAAACTGCTCACGATGCAAGTAAACCGAGTGCGAATGACAAAAAGATGAATAATTGCAACACATATAATTTATTTAAATGAATCAAACCACAAGTATTCTTCAAAACATAAAGAACAATTCAAAATACTAAAATGAATCAAGTTGAGTTTCACATACAAACCATCCACCCGGAGGTGGTCACAAAGGAATTAGCCTCTCATCTCCATTGCAAGATCTTCAATTGACATGTTGTTGGAGATTGAATGCATGATTTGATGATTAAGATGATGATTAGGAATGATTAATTGAGGGAAAAACACCTTGGGAATGGTTAAAAACGGCTAGGGTGCAGTCCCCTTTCGTTTGGGAGAGTCCTTATCTATTTATGGGGTTTAAACCAATAAATTCGTAACTTTTGCTGAAAAGGGCGCAAGGTCAGATGAAACCAGCGCACCTTGCGCTGGGAACCTCCCTACCTTGCGCTGGGAGAACCAAACTTCCACAAACTTTCTGTGATGCGCCGGGATCAGAGCATGTGCGCTCATAGACATTTTACCTTGCGCTCCAACTCGAAATTTCTTCTTTTCTTCACACTTTCACTTGGGATTGCATCCATTGCCTTCCAATCTCTTGTCTAGCTTCCAAAACCTTCATATTTAGCTCCAATTAACTTCATTAAGCCTCAAGTGCCTGCAAATCCCAATCATTCTCAAAGTAACTATGTTTTACACAATTAAACACTTAAAAACACCTAGTTACACATACTAAAACATGGTTAAACACCCACTCATCAATTAGTAACTAAATAAATTCAAACAAAAAATATCACTAACTAGCCACAACTTAGAAAATACGTGTGTGACATGATTCACATGAAATAGACAAATACATATTATTATTAATGACAAAAACCTTGAGGAAAATCCGATGACCATCATGTAACCGATCAAAAGTGCCACCAAGAACAACTCCATACGAATTCGATGCAGAAACATTTTCCAAATTAGACGCAAGTTCCAGATTCGGATCCTCCACAATAATAATAATAATAATAGTAATAATAATAATAATAACAAAGAACAAAACGATGGAATACCTCAAGCTTGAAAAGATTTGAATAGGTG
This sequence comes from Ambrosia artemisiifolia, assembly GCA_032199755.1. NCBI lineage: Eukaryota > Viridiplantae > Streptophyta > Magnoliopsida > Asterales > Asteraceae > Ambrosia > Ambrosia artemisiifolia. The sequence continues at coordinate 30,969,411 of CM063521.1, forward strand.
TAGTGATTTTTGGAGTTCATATTGTTATGTTGTGTTTTGAAAACGTGAGGACAGATACTAGAGAAATCCTAGGTTTTGTGAGGATAATGATATTATGTGTGGATAATAATAATATCATTAACGGTGAAGAAGACGTAATGCGCAGGTGGTGGCAAGAGTGGATAATAATTATATTTAGACATCCCCTCAACGGACCGTGGAGGCCTCCACGTCCCGTGGAGGGCCAAACAAGGGAAAAAGACGGCCCGTGGAGGCCAGGACGTCCCGTGGAAGGCCAAAAATTGGAAAAAAGACAGGTCGTGGGGGTCTCCACGGCCCCTATAGGTTTACCAGTTGAGAATTTGTTAGAAACCGAATCCATGGATCGAATACACGAATACAGCTCGGTTTCAGACGGAAGATATGAGACGAGACAGAAATAAACGAAAACATTGTCATCACAGATTCGTATTGCATCAGAAACGGTTACAGACACTGTCATCAGTAGGATAAAATCTATCTCGGGACCGGGGGAGGTCGGGCATGACCTCCCCTTTGAGAGCATTTAAAGCACAAACTCAAAATCTTAAATGAAAAACACACATGAGTTTGCTATTTATAGGCCCAGCTCGTTCGACCTCCTGTAAGGGTCGAATAAACTGGTTCGACCTGTGTAAAGCACGAACCAACACAAAATGTGTTGGTTCGACCCTTCTATATCTGGTTCGACCTCACGATGGTTCGAACCAACCAGGTCTACCTTAAACAAATGCATCAGATCCATAAAATGCCCTTATGGATCACTACAATTTCATGTAATACAATACACGACTCAACCCTAGTCTACTCGACAGCGACGGCCACACATAATAGTGCATCAAAACCAATGATTGGTAATCACTGACCAATCATTGGCAATGATTGGTAATGATTGGTAATTGTGAAAAAGAAGTGTAGTATGGGTGTTTAAGATGGGTTAGAGATGTAAATATGAATGTTTGGTTTTTTATAAATGTTTTTTTATGTGGATGTTATTTTTAAAAATAATAGACGTTGCGTAAACATTAATGTTTATGTTTCCGAACTAAACAAAACACAAGATACGAACAAATAAAACAAAATAAAGCATAATATTCAACCATTTACATACAATAATTTATACAACTAAACATAATAAAGCATACTGTTCATACAATAAAAAAAATCCAAAACAATCAAACAACTAATGATCCGACCCCTGATAACGGACGGATCGAACTGCTAACTAGTGGACGCCCCACTCTGCTGACTGTTGGACGCCCCACCCTGAAGGGTACGCAGCGCCAAACCAGCATGTACTCGTCTCTCATTCTCGCTCTCTAAAACCCACCGCATATCAACCCGCATCTCCTGCATATCCTGACGAATACCAACCCGCATCTCCTGCATCTCCTAGCAAATACCAGCCCGCGCCTCCTGCATCTCTTGCCGAATATCAGTCCGCATCGACCCCATGTTATCCAGAATCTGCTGAAATAACTAGGTCGTGGTATCAGGCAACCTAAGAGCGTGATAAATGCGGGCAGCATGTTGTTGGGCATCAGGGGCAACATCTGGCATCTCTACATCCTCCGGTGGATCGCCGTAGCCTAACGTGTGGCATCTGAACCTCCTCGGAAAGCGGCCAATAAATATGTACCAGCGGTTGTGGTACAAAATGCTTGCCATGATCGCCAGCTGCACCCCAAGCGTGCTGGTAATATGCGGGTGGATTGTTGCCCGGGACCTTGGCCGCCACCTTCATCTGCTGCATAGTCTGAATATTTAGCCGCCTGAAACGCACAACAATAATAATAATATTAAATACTAATAAATAATAAATAATAAATTACAATAAATAATAAATAAATAATAATCATACCTAGGCAACATCGAAGGTGGTAAACTCCGGTCTTCAATATGGGTCCACAAGTCGGTCGGGCAAACATGCAACGCTATGGCGGTGATCATCCCCCCTATCGGAATACCCCCCGCTGAATGCCTAAGAGGGTAGCCAGCAACGTACTCACCAAAGCACTTGCGTAGCGCAACCGGCCTACCCATGAGGATGCAGTACAAATAGAAAAGGTCTATTTGATTGACCCTTTCGTTACACGTACACCGTCCGGAAATAGACCAGGTAACCAAACGGTGTAGGTAACGAATCACAGGGTCCCGGATGTTGCTGGCCCTGCACAGGATAATAGTGACATTATAAAATTTTTGGCAGAGTTTTCTCTATTTTTGTACGAACCAGACAACACAAATCGTCTACAAAATCCCAAAACAATCATTTCTAAATAGATACAATGTATTATCAAAACTATATAAAAATGTATTATCAAAACTATTAAACATAAAGCGCGCCTATGTTTAAACATAAGGCGCGCCTTATGTTTAACATAAAACGCCACTTAAAACTACACAATTATAAGTATAATGTTTGGAAAATAATAATAATACCTATCGCCATCCACCGCATACACTGGACCACCGATAGTGGGCAACCACGCCATCACCATGTCATCTGGCAATCTGGTCAAGCCTGCAACGTACATCCTAGATGAGCTTGTCCTCTCTGTACCACCCTAAACATCTCGTAGCCCAATCGTCCATCGAATATGTGTAGAGCTCTCCAAATAACCTGAACTGTATTTCAGGATCATGCTCGGCATCGGGATCCGCACCGGCTGGGAGTGGCGTATAGCGAAATGTGGAGATGAACTCGATCGTAATGGGCCGATGCTCATCATGGTGGAGTTCAGCAAACATCCGCTCCCAAGGGCTATCGTCGGGGATCCACTCCGTAAACCTCTCCGCAGCACCGAACGCCCGAAGTGCATCCCAGTCTATGCCGCGTGATGGGTGTACCGGATGTGACTGTATCTTCTCCCAGCGGGGGATCTCATAATCATCGTTGTCTAACCTGTATACCCAGTCGGCCATATCATCCCGTGCTAGAGGATCCCCATCTACAAGCTCGTTAGCACGCCTCATTTTGTTTGCCATATCGGCAAAACAAAACAAAACAAAGATCATTATCACCACTATAATCATTAATCTACAAAAACACCTAAAACGCTTTGGATTTTTATAAAAATTTCAGCAGAGTTTTCCCTGTTTTTGTACGAACCAGATAACACAGGTCCTCTACAATATCCCAAAACAATCAAGTTACTTTAACAAGTAAATATTTAACGCTTTATGTTTAGGCGTGCCTTTATGTTTAGGTGCGCCCCACGACCCATTTAGATCCATTTTTTTAATTTTTATTGTGTTTTATATATTTTAAGCTTGATATTTGTGTTTTTTATAAAAAATAGTACATTCTTATCATTAGTATAAATTAGCGTATACAACAATTTTTTTCGTTAAACAATTCAGTATACATACGATAAGCTAGGTTAAGTCGAAGTATTCTGGTGTTTGATGCACCCTTTGTATATGGTGGTCATATATCGTCTCCCACTCACTTGCCTCTTCATATCGAAATTCACTTCATTGCCTATTCAGTTTTGGCATTGGAGCGCCTTTTGCTAACTCAACCATGATGTAATGGTCTTTGTTAACAAAAGCAAACGATACGAACGCATGGTCTTCAATATTTCCTGGACCATCGAACATAGGGAAGTATGTCTCACTGTGACCACCCGGAGATAAAACTTCAACAACCACCCCAAAATCTTGAGCAATCAGCAATCCTGTGGAGGGTATCTCCATCCAATGTTGGTGCGGGGCTCGTCCCACTCCATTCCAATCTAATGACGTGTATAGTCTGTCGTACCAACTGTGATCTACACTGTTTAAAATTGGCATCCACCGGTCTCTATTATCATCCATATGCTCCATAAGTTGTCTACGGATGAAGAGCCGCATATCCTCTTCCCACCCTAAATACACAGCTACGGTTCGGAACCCACAGTTACCGTCTCCACCGACATTTCGAATGTCTGTAATGTATTTATGATATGTAGAGGGAAGCCATATCTTAAGCGTGCCGATGTCAAGTCTGTACCTGTGACTGTCAAACATTGAGATTTAATATGTGTATAAATATGTATGCATGTATGAATGTATATATCATTAGTTTGTACATTTCCCCTACCAACAGTGGAAAATCTTTATCGTAAACAATCGGGTTGCCCTTTGATTGTTTACCTCTTCTAAACGGCTTTTTCCCCTATGTTGAAAAATTTATATAACAATAATAACAACAACAACAATAATAATAATACTAACCACAACCTTATCTTCCTTTTTTTGTTTTCCACTCGTTGTTGGCTGCCCCCAAGTATCGGTTTGTACCTCAAGAGGTTTATGTTTAGTCATTATCGGATTCAACACCTCCTTCATCTTCTGCAGCATGCTTTTTTCACTTGCAACGGTTCCGACTTTAATTGCTCACTGAATGCATTCATTTCCCGCTGAAAGTCATACTCGGGAGTGTCAGCTGCTTCTGGCATATAGTCAAGTCATGCCCAGAAGACGTCGATCTCAGCCATTGATACTTGCATACCTGATATATATATGTATACATATATGTGTATGTAAATATATATATATATATATATATATATATATATATATAAGGGTTCCCATACAAAAACCTTATATTGTGAGAAGGGTAAGAAGGAATCTCATAGTGACACGTGGCACCAAGGTGAAGGATAAATAAGTAAATTTACACAAATAATTATTTTATTAAATGTAAATCTTTTTTAATGAAGGAGTAATTATAGGGATATTAAATTCAAATTTTTTGTCAATTTTTTTTCTAAAACAAACGAATCTGATAAACAAAAACATCATCAGATCAACTTTGTGTGTTCATTCCAGTGTGTTTTATCACCATCTTCTCAACAAATCCAGTGTGTTATATTAATTTTGTGTTTTAACACCATTTAATTATATTCAACCAACTAGTCAGAATGTGTTTTATCTTTAACCAACTAACCCATCACTAAAAGAATAAATTTTTTAACAAAATATGTCTTTTACACTACTGTCTTGTTAGCAACAACATCAAATTATGTGTTTTACAACAACAAGATTAATCAACAATGTGTTTTTCGATCAGCAGCAGCAAGAATCATCAACATGTTATTATGTGTTTTACACTGCTGTGTCATTTACCAGCAACAAATTACACGTCAATGTGTTTTGATCAGCAGCAACAAGAATTATCAGCAGCAAGAATATATAACACAAAAGCAAGAATATATAACACAAAAGCAATAATGTATAAACTAGTCATTTGCCTTACAAAAAAAATATAAACTAGTCATTCAATGAAGATTCACGATCGTTTCTTGAATATTAAAATGATATCCTTTCTTGAATGAATTACAAGCTTTCCTGAATATTAAAATGGTATCCTTTTCTTCAATGAAACTACAAGCGTCCCTTTTCATAATGTGGTAACCGATGATTGTTATTGTATAAAGTGAGTCACAGCGAGAGAAAGAGAGGATAGAGAGAGAATGTTGATTTTTGATTTTTGATTTTGAGGGAAGAAGGTTACTGATTTTGCAAGAATTAAGGGATTTTATGTGGTTGATTTTTGTTATTAAATGGTTTTTTTTAATGAGAAGGTGTGGTATTACATTACTACCCTCACATCATTAATTTATTTAATAATCTTATAACACAATTTACCAAATTGCCACTCTTTTAATCTCATCCCTTTATCACTTTGATCTAATAGTAATTTTTCTTTCTCACCCTTCTTACAAAACACATCCTTTGTATGTTAACCCCACCCTATATATATTCAATCACAACAACAATCAATAATCTACAAAAATTACTAAACAAAATAAAAACGTTTCGGATTTTTATAAAAATTTCGGCAGAGTTTCCTCTGTTTTTGTACAAACCAGAAAACACAAGTCGTCTACAAAACGCTTCAAACATTTATAAATGTTACTATTATATCCTTATGATAATAATAGTAAGAATAACAATAATAATAATAATAATAATAATAACAATAATAATAATAATAATAATCTAGATAATAATAATAATAATAATAATAATAATAAGTCTAAAAAATGATGTTACATTTTCTTTCATACAAATTCAGTCCACAGGCACATGGCAATCCAAAACTCGCCATAAGTCGGTGATCACAAGTCTTGTTAGTTTCCCTTAAATACTGTATCTTATTGAGCTCCCCGACCAACATATCGAGCGCTGTATGGGAAACCGTACCGAGTATGTTTTGAAACATCGGTAAGTTATGGTTCCACAATCTTGTTGGTCGACTGAATTCGAACGAGTGGTTTGCCGCTATGCGCTATGACTCGATAACTTTGTCTATTTTCATCGCAAGCGCGTGAAGCGAGCTGTTCGGGCCTTTTATGTATCTCTTAATCAAAGCATGTTGACTCCCAACTCTGTTGGTCTTAACCTGACCAAATGTAAGGTTTGCATGTGACCATGCTTCCACAAACATTTCTATAAAAACAGAATAACGATGTCAATAAAGAAAATATGTACGCTTGTAAAGCAAAAAATTAAAATATATACCCTTTCGACTGTCCCGACACAGTCGTTGGTAGAGCATGTTAAGGTTGTATATGTAACCATCTGGATCAGGAGATCTACACAGTAGCAGCAGTAGCAGTAGCAGTAGTATTTTGTGAGATATGCTACCTACATAGCAACTTCGAAGCATTTTGGAAAACTCTAGCACATGCATTTATTAGATCCAGATCTCTATCTGTAACAATTACACGTAGCACCCATATGTAGTTACTAATTTTCTCTTTAATGATAAATGCATGGGCGATACAAAATGACAAGTCTGTCGATGTCACACCCACAGCTTGAACAAATGGGTTTCTATACTCGTTCGTTTTGTAGGTGGCGTCGATCAACAACACGTGTGGGAAGGCTCGCCAGAGATTGTACGAGACCCGGTGTGAAAAGAAAATATTCTCAACAGCATCTGTCTCCGGATTCTGCTGGGTGTAGTAAGTAAATTTCTTTTCAACCAAGATACTCTCGAGATTCTGCATAACAATAATAATAACAATATTTAATATTTAAAAATAATAATAATATTTAATAATAATAGTAAGTAATAATAATAATATCTGCATTGGAGTTTTGTCGCCGTACATTTTGTGTTTAATCTTGCTTATGGTGTTGTGTATGTCTCGTAGAATGCATACATTATTTGGGTTTTTTTCTCTAATGGCCAAATGTTTGTTTGATGGTTCCAGACCCTGAAAATAAAGCGTTTCCACCATCTTTTCTTCAAGCTATGTCAGCCTCCTAGCAAAAGCATGATCCTCAACATGTTTAAAAGGGTCGTGGTTATGATTCAGGTTACTTACCTCCAACTTCCAACCACCATTGTGTAGCCTCCCTACAAACTTAAATGGACAGTTAACCTTTTTGCTACCCGAAACCCGTACTTTGGTTGTACTTTGGTGTTCGCCACCATGGTCGCATCTCAACCATATCTTAATTTTTTTTCTTTATATCTTGTGCCTTTTGAAACAGAATGTCTGATCACTAGGACGTAACCGCTAGCAAGGGCTCTATCGTAATCCCATTGTTTCAACTCTTCAACAGACTCGAATACCTGGAAATTTATATAAGAGTCTAGTCTAAATTTATACTAGTCTAAATTATATACTAGTTCAATCCAACAAACCCTAAAACATGTAAATATATACTAGTGTAAATAAATAAACGCACCTGATCGGTTTCATATGAAACATCCGGGTTAGGTTCCACTTTTTATGTTAACACCTTCAGAAGCATCTTTCTATTTGTCATCATCTTCCTCAGAGTCGTTATCATCTTCCTCGAAGACCTTAGCACCACTCCCGTGCGAATGGTAAGTCCCGTATGTGTACTGCGGGTAGCTTGGTGGCACGAAAAATGACTCCTCTTCCTCTACATATTCCTGGTTGAGATCGGGTAACATCTTCCCGTCATTACCACGAAGCCCGGATTTAACCTCCTCTTCACCAGCTTGAACCTCGGGTTCATACCCTACGCTTTCAGAGACGTAAGCCTCGTTCTTAGACATGTCAACGATTGAATAGCTATGTAAATATGACATCATGAGACCGGGAAGTCGAGATGGGCCGAGGGTTTTGGTGCTAGTGATGTTTTAAGGTGTGGTTCAAATGAGGAAGAAGCTGATCACGTTTTGGTTAAATCTGAAAAACTGACGGGCTGTGGAGGCCTCCACTGGCCGTCAAGGAATAAAATGTGCAAACCTAATCCATTTTAACGGGCCGTCGGGGCCTCCATGCCCGTGGTAAAACACCTTTTCAGACCTTTTCAGTCTGAACCCCCTGCTTTTGCAGGGAGTTCAGACTAACACCTCGTACCACGTATTAGGACGGGTCATGAGGGCCTCCACGACCCGTCGGTTTTCACTTTTCTGTAAAAGGACGGGCCGTGGAGGCCCCACGACCCGTCGTTTTTCACTGATTTGGCCTCCACGGCCCATTGAGGCCTCAACGACCCGTCCTAGGGGATGTCTAGGGTTTTTTAACATCACTCTGAAAGGTTATATACGATTTTGAAAAAAATTTTAATTTATTAAAAAATAGAAGAGGTAACTGTAGGACCGACGAACGTGTCATCCGACAATCACGAGGGTTATATTCAAGGTGCGGAATCCCTTGAATATATCTTAATAACAGAAACAAGCTTGAAACCAAGATAAACGAGTAATTATCACACACAAACGGGTCAAAAGATTAACGTTTATATCATTAAATCGGAGCGCGGGTGTTACAATGATCAAACCAAGCAATCTCAGAGCAGGGGAGGGTGTTTGGAGAGTGTGTGTGGCAAGAACATCCTATTAGGGTTATGATTGGGCTTATTTATACCTCCCGGATACGTACAGACCCACGTTGGCGATAGGAGGCTATACCACATACAGGTATAGGCGATTTGGGCCTAATCGCCTATAGCCTGCCTCCAATCGCATGAACAGTGATACTAGATAGGGTCTAATCGCCTGTCTGTATCCTGTAATTGCCTACAGCCTCAATCACACCCCAAAACGCGTATAAACGTCTCCAAACACCCCGAAATACGTCCAAACATCCTATATACTAGCCTAGGGACATCATGCACTAACAGACTCCCCCTTGGACCGGGCTAGTATACGTACGGGCCATTAACTACTCGATTAACCTAGCGAACGACCTATAGAGACTTATCACTAGCTAGGGACATACAGATAATGCACTTACAGACTCCCCCTTGGACCTAGCTAGTGATTTACAGACTCAACCTATCATCTAGCTGGGGACACACAAGAAGTGCATTTACAGACTCCTCATTGGACCTAGCTGGAGATATATGGTCTTCGAGTCTTCAAGTCTTCATGTTCAGCATTCTTCAACTTAGGGTGACACCGCAGTGTATGACCTCTGAAGACTGGAACATATCAACTAATTTGAGCTTTAGTCGTGGCTTCATAAGATCTCGTCTTGGTCGTCGATTTGCTTCGATAAATTAGGAGGAAACAAGAAATCTCAGCTTTTATGATTGACGATTCTGTGACTTGGACGAAGATCAATATCACCTTCACTTTCACTTTCATTTCTTGACTCTCATCTTCTTTAGCTTCGATTGCTGGAGCTCTACCACGATCTGGTTTCTCCGAAGATGAAATATCGGGTTCTTGCTGTTCACGATGATTTTGTTGTTCAGGTTCGGGCCTTGTTCAGCTTCGAGCCTTGTCATTTGAATCATGGTATGCACAGACATTGTGTTGATCCTGCAGGAAAAATTAATAGAAACTGCACACAAAATACAACTTGTATTAGATATGACAAATAAGCCGGACTCAATCAAATTCTTGAAGTTTATCATTTGATGAAATTTCAAGATTTTTCCATAGTGACCACCAATTTGAGAAACTAGTCATTCTCCCCCTGAACATTTAGATCTTTTCAAATTTTACCCTGAACTCTCACGATTGACAATTTGTAACCCTGAAAGTGATATTTGACCCTTGAATTTGTAACCCTGAAAGTGATATTTGACCCTTGAATTTTGTAAAATTTCAAGATTTTTCCATAGTGACCACCAATTTTGTAAAATTTAGTACAACTTGTATTAGATATGACAAATAAGCCGGCTTCGGATCTGAGATTCCAATTGAAGAATACTTGTATTCCAACATCGGTCAATCAAAAATAAAGAAAGAAGAAATATCTTTTTGGATTTTTCAGGATAATCAAACAGAAATTAATAAATGCAGGAAATGTAAAACTATTCAAAAGCAAATTTTTGTGAGTTTCATCTGTTAGGGAAACATATCAGTGTACGGACTAATCTAGAACCCTTATAAGTTCAGTTTTAGATTAAATTACCGATAAGCATCCTACAACAACTGCCAGTATTGTTGTCCACCTAAACTCGAAATCAAGTTTTATCTCTAGGCACTTTAGATACGTTAAGGTAATATTAAGACTAATTAAAGGTGTTCCCCGCACACGCGACAAATTCCCGCGTCAAGGCATGCGCAAAGCTTCCTCGTAATCGGTGAGTAAGCTGTTGTCATCCGTATCTACAAGGAATGGACACAGTGGTGATCAGGTCTGCAAGAACGCTGCAGCAGAGAGACCAGTGAGGTCCAGACCAGGGTTCAAGTCAAATACCGTATTTTTTATTTTTCACGGTACGATGCTTTAGGTATATGATTTGATACCTTAGAGAGATTCTCTTTGAGAATAGGGTTTTGGCATTTATGATCTTTTTGCTCTTAAAGGATTCCCAGACGTCTCCTTATCAGAATTTATTCTATTTTTGTTTTTCTTTTCTTTTTCTCTGGGAATGGCAAAGAGGTGTCTCAGTTGTAGGCTGCGAACCCAACGTACGTCACTTATGGCACCCCATTTTATTCTGAGAGACGTACAGTTCACCCCGGATGTATCAACCTCATAAAGACCAGAAACCTCGGATTTTGGCATTCTATCAACGAGATTTAGGCTTTTAGACCATATGCCAACGCGACGTTAATCCACACAATGCTAAGTTGATTTAGGTTTAATTATATGACCGTGCCGAGATTGGAAATGATTTCGAGCCTACCAACACATCATTGTAGAGGCTACTTATCAGATCCAATGTTTTTAAGATGATAAAGATCCAGACAGTACGACTGATAGGTTAATATCATCTTCCCTATTTTCACCAAAGAAACTTATTTTTGCAATTTTTCAATTTTGCTTTTGATTTTTGGATTTTCTCATTTTTTCATTTTTTTTTGATGTTTTTGTATTTTTCTGAATTTTCTCCCCCTAAAATTCTAAAAATTTGCGAAAAGACAATATTTTTGGATTTTTCTGATTTTTGAAGAAAAATATTAAAAATGATTTTCCGATGTGGTTTATCATATTTTCCCAAAATGCCTTTTACCTTTCGAAGATAGTCAAATTTAAATTTGTCAAATGGTTTGGTAAAATTTTTGGCAATTCGGTAGTCAGTGTGGACATAAATAATCATTGGATCCTTAGTGATTGTTATGGAAGTTACACTATTAATAAGAAGATGAAGGTGATAAGAAAATGCAAACCGTAGTCAAGCATGTGTGTAGAAGTATCCAAAGATAACCTGGAAACAGCAGCTCAATGCAGCGACCTGATTTGGCTTTGCAGGTTGCCGGAAACACATGTGACGACCTCCCAAGAACTGATATCCACCCGTTGCGGACCCAGCTTCAATATTGTAACCACCATTGATAAATTCACTAAAGTCAACGAGATCCAGCTTATCGCCATTAGGGTAGCATAGACCTTTGGTCGGTAACCCTTTAGATAATGAAGGAACCGTTCTGCAGCAATCACCCAGTCCACTCTTATTCATTACTGACATCCGTTGTTAAGTCGAAACACTGGGTCTTGAATTATTCTCATCGAGCATTTTCTTTTCTTTCTTCTTCTTCTTCGATAACAAGTCCCCTCCTTGAGTGTCTAAGGTTTCATATCCTCCAAAGATATTCTGATCAATTTACTGGAGCAATATGACACCTAATTTGTGCTAAGATGCCCCACTGTCAACAATCAAATGAATGCTGATAGTTCCTCCTGGAACACCCTGCACACTCGTTCAAGGATTAGTTCTCGAGGGGGACCCAGGCCTTGACCATCTCTGGTCGACCTAGGTCATCAATCCTAGGCAGCTCCATCCATCTACCATGAGGGGTAGGTGTTTTCTCATCAACAGCAGTTGATGTAGATGGTGCTAATGAAGCAGATAAACTCACATATGGTCCTTCAGCTGCTTTTGGCTTCCAAATCTGGTCATGCTTAGCCTTTACAGGTCTTTGCTTGACAGATTTGGGTGGTACCTGAGACTTCACCTTTGGGTCAGCCAGTCGCTTTGCCCTTTGGTTAGTCTTTGGACCTGCTTTTAGTCCTCCCTTAGGTTTTGCAACCTTGGGTTGGGCCTTTGAGCTTGATGCTTAGTCAGCTTTAGGCCTTGCACCATCAACAACAACCATTTGTTTCTTTTTCACATTTTTTAGTGTCACCTGAACTTGTTGTTCAGATGTCTTGTATCTTTGGTTGTTGTATTTTGGGGGCTTAAGTGCTTTGCCCTTTAATTTTCTCAAATAGGGACAGTTAGCAATCAAGTGTCCAACCTCGTTACATTCATAGCATGACCTCCACTCTTCATAGTACTGAGGTTCATACCGTGACTGTCTCGAGCTAACCTGAGAAAGTCTAGGGCTACAGCTCCCTTGTGAGCTTCTAAATCGAGAGGTACTCGGATATGAATCATAATCAGATGATCTTGGTGAAAATTTCTTTGATGATTTTGAAGAGAATGTCTCATCTGATCAGTACCTTTCGATTTGATGGGCTTAAGTTCATTGATCTTGGGACCCTTTTGATTTTTCCCAGATCGATTCTTTTGATTCACATGTTTGGTTGGTTTGTGTTCAACATGTTTCTTTGGATCAACTAGTTTTCTAATCTGAGCTTCAGTAACTGGTATTTCCTCAAAAATATGTTTAATTAAGGATTGATCAACATATTTAATAGGAAACTCTTTATCAGAAAACAATTTGTCAGATCCCACCAACATGTACAGCCCTTCTGTGCCTTCAGGAAACTGAAAGTGCTTCTTTTCCGATTCAGGTTCACACAAAATATGATTTTTAATAGAGCTATGTGAACCTGATTGAGCCTTCTCAGTTTCCTGGAATTCTTTATTAGAATCCTCAAGGTTTGCCTCCGGTAAGGCCTTTGGTTTCAATTTCACTTTCCGTCTATTTACAGAACGTTTATTGTAACCAAGTCCTTGATTTTCTTCTGTCGAGACTGGTTTGTAATATCAACATCATTTTTACTTACCACAAACTTTGCAAACTGAAAACCATCTAGCTTATGTTGGGCTTTTTCATACTCAGAATTTGTTTGAGCTAATTCTTTCTTTACATCCTCAAGAGTTTTAGAAAGCTCAGAATTTTCTTTCATTAAAATTTCATTGAAGTTTTTAAGCTCCATTTCATTTGCTCTCAAAACTTCATTCATGGTTATACAATTAGCTAGATCGCAAGTAAGGGTTTGGTCGTTTTCAGACAGCCTTTCAATCGTACTTTGGAGTTCGGTACAGTTAGAACAGACAAACCTGGAAGATCCTTGTACAATAGGTTCAGTTCCGTGCTTGATTTGAACTCCAACTCCTGGATTTTGATCATCAGCATCTTCCTCTTCTGATTCACTCCTTTTAGAAGTTGAACAATTTGCATCAGTTCTGTTGATTTCTTCAGAACTTGTAGATGCGTTTTGCGACTATTGATTGGATATTAACATATGTTAGAGTGCTGATGGGTTGAAGGTAAAACAGAAGTGGGCGAATGTAGGATAATATGGGCGAAGGAAGAAGAAAGTGGGCGAAGGTAAATGGAGTCTGACTGAAGTTGTAGGTTCGAACTCTTATACTGGGCGAATGTGGAACTCTTCCACATTCGACCACAGCATATGGGCGAACGTGCAGTTCCTATAAATAGAAATTGTGATTTTGTAATGTAAAGAGAGTTATTAGTTGTGTGTGTTTTGAGGTCAGGTTCCAGGATAGATTGAGAGTGTTTGTGTGTGTTCTAGATTAACCTAAAACTCATTGTAATCAAGTTTATGCAAAAGTTAATCTATGAAAACCTTTGAAAATGATATTGATTGTGTTTTGATTTGAGTTTTTATCAGTTTATTCAAAGCTAGGGTTTCCGCACCTGGTTTTGTAACTTGTATGATCATATAATCCTGTTTTTAGTCAAAATCTTTCGCTCACAAAGTGGTATCAGAGCATAGAAGATCATACAACAACAAACTTGATAAACTCAGAGCTGATTTGGACCTATTTTTGATCAATTCACATCTGTTTTTGAATGAAAATGGTTTTTGAGTGTTTTTGATTGATTTGAAGTTGATTTTGTGGTTAAAATTCAAAATTCCAAGAATTAAAGTTGATCCAAATCAATTCCGAATCAAAACCTGATTAAGATCATTCAAATCCACAAACTTTTGAAAATCAGAGATCAAAATAACCGTTTTTCAAAGTGTAACCGTTTTTCAAACCTGAAATAGGCGAACCTGGAACCTGAGTGGTCGAATCTGAGAGTTTTTGGGCGAACCTGAGTCTTTTCTGGTCGAACCTAGGTATTTTTGGGCGAACCTGAAAAGTTTTTGTTGAATTTTTCACTTTCGGGTCACTATTTCCACCTTCGAGTGATCGGGCGGGCGAACCTAGAATAAAACCGGTCGAACCTAGGAATTACTGGGCGAAAGTGGAACTGAGTTAGTGTGTTTTTACATTCTGGTGAGATTTTACCTTCGAGTGTTACTGTTTGGGCGAACCTGCATCAGAAAGGGTCGAAAGTGATTAATACCGGGCGAACCTAGAACTAGTTTTTGGAAAATTTTCTAAGTGTTGAATTTTTCGAAGTTCGTGATCATGTGGAATTTTCCGACAACTCCGACTCAACCACAACAGCAAGTGATGGACCCATGGACGGTGGCAGCACAAAAGACGAGCACACAGTCTTCGCAACCGATTAACTACATGGCTCAAAGTGCACCTCCAGCACCACAATCTGACTACTGGGGAGTAGCGGCAGCGGTGGTAAACACTCAAACTACAAATGCTATTTCCACACTGATTAATGATTTGTCTTCAGGTAGCGGGAATCGGCCACCGAAGCTTATGGAGATACAAGAATACAATCAGTGGCAGAAAAAGTTCATGATACATTTGGAAGGCATGGGAGTGGAGGGTGCAGAGGCATGGAACATGATTGCTAGAGGTTACACTGCACCAGTCTTGGAGAATACGGGTGAACCAGTTCCATTGGAGAGTATGGCTGAGGATGAGAAAAAGAAGTTTGCTGTGGAGAAGAAGGCTTTTTCCCAATTGACACAGGCAATCACAAATGATCTTTTGCATCAGTTTGGGACTTGCACTACATCCAAGCAACTATGGGAAGCTCTTAAAAGGAGGCATGATGGTAATGAGAAGACTAGAAGTCTAAGGATGGAAGAATTGAGGAAGGAGTTTGAGAATTTTTCTTATATTGGAAATGAAACTTTAAAAGAGTTAACTCCTAGATATAGTCATTTACTAACTGAACTGTTAAGTTATGGTATACAGATTCCCATGACAAAGCAGGTGAATAAGTTTGCAGATGCTTTACCACCACACTGGGATCAGCATGTGGAAGTTCTCAGGGAAAAGGATGCATACCAATTCTGGTCTATTCAAGAGTTTATAGAGAAGCTGGAAAACAAAGAATTGGAAGAGAAGAGGAAAGCTAGAAGATCATAGATTCCTCAGAATCCCAACTTGTATTTTGGAGGCACTTCAGTTCCAGCTAGTAACTCAAGTTCAGGAGGATTAGTGGCTCCACATGTTGCATGTATTTCCAATGTTATGGAATCACCAAAACCTACCATCAACTACCATCAACAAACATCCTTCTCACAACCATCAAACCCACCTCCACAACAACAATACAACAATTCATACATTCCACCATTTTCCCCAATGCAACAAGCAGCTTTTTATACTGCTAGCCAATCTCAACAACCAATGAACCATGTTACTCAACCTAATCAACAACCAGTGGTTTTGGAGACTTCTAACTTGGGAAATGTGACAGTCGAAGTTGCTCAGCAACACATTGCACTAGTCTCTGCAATGGTTTCATCTTATAATGGGTTGGTTGCTAGTCAAATTGGTAACAACAATTTAACCAATGAAGACTATGCACAGATTGACAAGGAAGAGATGGAACTGATTGATATTCAGTGGGCTTTTACGAGCATCATGAGAAGAGCAATAGAGTTTATTGAGAAGACTGGTAGAACAGATTTGGGAACTTCTCCTAACACAACTTACGGGTTCAACAAGGAGAAAGTTACTTGTTTTAACTGTGGAGGAAAGGGTCACTTTAAAAGAGAATGCACCCAGCCACCAAAACAAGGCAACAGAAACCCATTTAATGCAAGTTACCAGAACCGTCAACAACAAAACCAAAACCAAGTTTCTTACCAAAACAATACCAACTACCAAAACCGTCAAAACAATTTTAATAACAACCAAAACAGACAACCAAACACATCAAACCAGACTCAAAACCAATCTCCTAACAACACTAACCGAACTGTTATACCAATCACTACACCTAATGAGACACACCAGAACACCAATCAGAATCAAGCTTTGGTGACTCAACAAGATGAAAGGTTTGATTGGTCGTCAATGCAAATAGGTGTTGAGGAAATTACTACTGGTGGCAATGTGGCTTGTGTTGCATATCAGGTTGATATTGAAGATTCGGTAACAGTTGATGAGAAGAAAGAAACTGAGTGTGAAAGTGATGAGTCTGAGGCTGAAATGGATGTGGAGATTGAATCTGTGGAGGTTAAGGCTGAGAAAGCTAATTCTGGAGTAGTGATTAATACTGTTTCTGATGTTCCTGAGGAGTGTGAATCGGTTTATTCAGATTCAGACAGTGAATCGGATACAGAAGCAAGTGTTAATTCTCTAGATGATGACATTGATCAGTTGCTAGCAGAAGCGGATTTTCTGATGACGAGGAAGTCGTGCATTGCAGATGATGCTTTCACCAAGATTGACTATTCCAGATTCTTTGCTGGAAAGGAAGCTCATTTCGCTTTGATGGCCATGACTGATCCGCCAAAACCTGTAAGTTTTGAGTGTAGCACTGATAATAAAAGTGATAAATATTGTGGTACATGTGATAGATTGACTGAGGAGAATAAACAACTCCGTGTTCAACGTGATAGTGCTATCATGAACAGTCAATCTACTCGCAAAGAGTTGAATGATTTTAACAAAGTATTAGATGGCTATAAAAAGGACATTTCCGACTTGAAAAACACTTTATCTTCAAAACAATTGGCAATTAACAATTACATAAATGAAATTGAAAATACCAAGTTGGAAATGGCTGCCATCAAATGCTTTGCTGAAAAAGTAAACAAAAAGTTGGAAAGTTATAAGCACATTGCTTATGTGGTAGACCACATCATTGATGATCAAACCACAAATTACCGATCTGTGCCATCTCCGGTACTTTTTGAAAACCATAATTGTCATCAAGTGACACCGGAGAGCTCGGTAAAATCAGACTCATCGTCGGAAAATGAATCAAATACTTCAAGTATTGGTGATCCACATTCCGATGAGAGGCCGATTTTAGGTTTCAATGATGAGGGTGTTACTCCTGAGAGTGTGGATTCAGACTCAGAGAGTGATGATACTGGTTGTGTTCAAACTGTTAATGCATGTGAAATTCCAAAAGAAAATCACATCATTACAAATGAACCAGTTTCACCATCTCAGATTGTGATTCCGATGGCAAACGTTCATCGTGAGAAAAAGTCTGAAAAGAATGTTGTAAAGAAATATCTTGAGAAGAATGTGGTTAAGAAAGTTCTTGAAAAGACTGTTAAGAATGAACAGTGTGATAAACCTGTCAAGGTGTTTTATCGGATGGAAGGATCCGATAAGATCATCTCTGACGAGGAATTTCCAATCAAAAATGTTAACTATGCTAAAATTGATAAAATTTGGCAAGAAAGCACCATTTGGTTCCCAAAACATGAGAGAACAAATGAGATTCCACCTGCCATTTTAAAGAAATTGTATTTGGATGTTCCTCAAGAACCAAAGGTCCATGTCACAGAGTTCATTCGACCCAAAAACAGAGCTAATGGTTTTCATGAGCCTACTTACTCAAAAGGGCCACTCCCTGAGAGTTTAAGGAATCAACAGTACAATGATCAATATCCTGTTAGATCATTTGCTCAACCAAATGCTCCGAATGTTTTTGAAGAGTACCGTGCATGTTTTAAATGTGGGGAACGAGGGCATTTACTTGCTCAGTGCCCATATGTGAGACATAAAAGGCACGAAGTTGAAGTGAGGAATTCCATAAGAAAACCGATTGATCATTATGTTCCACCACACAGACGAGTTGTTCCTCAACAACAACAGTTTTACAATCAAAACAAGTTTTATCAAATGAGGAACAATCGTCCAATTCAATATGATCAAAGGAATCGGATTGCTATGGAACACTCATGGAGAAAACCTGTGGTGAACGCAACAATTGATAGGCAAAAGGTTCCACTAAAACCGATTGTCAAGTCAAATGTTGGACCTAAGTCTGTTAAATCAGATAAGGTAACTAAGAAAGTTACATTTGTTAACAA
The DNA here is from genome assembly GCA_032199755.1 of Ambrosia artemisiifolia. Lineage (NCBI taxonomy): Eukaryota > Viridiplantae > Streptophyta > Magnoliopsida > Asterales > Asteraceae > Ambrosia > Ambrosia artemisiifolia. The sequence goes on from CM063521.1 coordinate 30,988,139, forward strand.
TGTTCAGAAACCAACTGAGAACCCAAAGTCTCAGATTCGTATTTTGAAAAGGTCTGAACAATCTTGGACACCCAATGGTACTCCAGGAGCCTCTACTTCAAAGGTTGATAAGAAAAAGGAAACTGTTGTGGACAATCAGAAAAAGATTGATCCAAAACAAAAAGTTGTTGAAAATGTGTCTAAGAATGTTTCTGTGAAAACTGATATTCCAAGACCCAAGACTCAGGCTTGGGTCCCCCGAAAGAACTAAATGATTTACTTTTTGTGTGTAGGGAGCTTCAGCTGGCCCTATTAGCAGTCTTTGGATTGTTGATAGTGGAGCTTCAGGCCACATGACAGGGGATCTTGCATTGTTATTTGATGTGAAGAATATCAATGGAGGGTATGTCGCATTCGCTGGAAACAAAGGTGGATATATTACGATGGAAGGAAGCGTGAGTAATGGGATAGTGAGCTTTGAGCGGATATCGTATGTGAAACAGATCGATTATAATCTGTTGAGTGTCAGTCAAATATGTGATAAGCAATTTACTGTGCATTTTGATGACAAATCCTGCTATATTCTGAAACCGGGCTTCACAATTCCTAAAGAGTGGATAATGTTGAAGGCACCTCGCGTCAACAATCTCTATATTCTTGATATGTCCAAGGCGATGACATCACAGGGGCAAATAACATGCTTTCTATCCAAGGCGACTGAGAAAGAATCGATAATGTGGCACCGAAGAATGGGGCACATTCATCTGAGGAAAATGAACCAATTAGTGAGAAATGGACTTGTCGATGGAGTAAACGTGAAACATTTCCATCTGAATGACAAGTGTGTGAGTTGTAAGAAGGGGAAGCAACACAAACAGTCCCACAAAGTGAAGAAGGTTAATTCTGTAGAGATGCCACTTGAGCGATTGCACATGGATCTATTCGGACCGGTCAAGCGCAAAAGTCATCTTGGGGAGTTATATTGTTTAGTTGTCACTGACGACTATTCAAGATTTTCATGGGTGATGTGTTTGCAGAATAAAAGTGACACCTTTAACAACTTGAAAGTTCTGTTCACTCGGTTGGAGAATCTCTACAATGTGAAAATCAAGAGAATTCGGAGTGATAATGGGACGGAGTTCAAAAATGCCAAGATAGATGAACTTTGTGAAAGCAAAGGGATACATCATGAATATTCGGCTCCGTACACCCCACAAAATCAAGAGAATTTGGAGTGATAATGGGACGGAGTTCTAACAGTGAAGAAGTTTGGTAAAACATCTTATGAGCTGTTACACCGGCGAAAGCCGAACTTAGAGTATCTAGAACCTTTTGGGGCGCCATGCACGATGTTGAATCCAAGCGAGAAGTTTAGTCCTAAAGCTGAGGAGGGATACTTTGTTGGATATGCAACCCCGCTCAAACGGGTATACAACAAGCGAACTCGTCGAGTGGAGGATTGGGCTAACGTGGAAGTTCAACGATATACTCAAAATTTGCAAGGCACGGGTCCTGATTGGATGTTTGATTACAAAGAATTCTTTGAATCATTCAATCTAGATAGCTTGGTTGAAGAAGCTGTTATCAGATTACTTTACGAGTGTGAAAACGCGGCGACTTCACCGTTGGTGCGTCCGATCACTGTGAACCCCCTACCAGCTTCTAATGATACCAATGCTCCTATACAAGAAGAAGAGGTGTTTCAAGAGGCTTCAACTTCATTAGACACTTCAGAATCTGAAGAAGAACAATTTGAAGAAGTCATTCTTGAACATGCAGAAGAACAGGAGGCACCACCAGTGAACCCAACTCCAACTCCAGATGTTGCTTCATCATCTAATACGGGTCATGATCTGGATGCTGTAGAGAATTTAACTGCTCAGACGGGAGTTACTGTACCTGAAAATCTGGAATCTCGGATTCATCGTATACACCCACTGGAGCAAGTTATCGGTGATCCTGGAAGCAGTGTTATGACCAGAGGACAGCTGAGAAGTGTCAATACACCAGAAAGTTTTGGTGCTTTAGCGTTATATGCTAAAATTCAACAATCTGGTAGCAAAATGATTGGTCGTTTGCGTGTTATGTGTCGCAGGTAGAGCCAAGGACATACAAGGACGCTTTGAAGGAAGACGCCTGGGTTGAAGCTATGCAGGAGGAGTTATTACAATTCCAGAAATTGGGAGTTTGGACGCTCACGGATTTGCCGCCGGACAGGAAGAAAATAGGCACTAATGGGTGTTTAAGTGCAAGAAGGATGATCGTGGGGTTAGTGTTCGTAACAAAGCCAGATTGGTCGTGCAGGGTTTCCATCAAATCGAAGGGATTGATTATAACGAAATCTATGCACCGGTAGCACGAATTGAAGCTATTCGGATGTTCCTTGCGTTTGCTTCATACAAGAAATTCAAAGTTTATCAAATGGAAGTTAAAAGCGCATTTCTGTACGGGAAAGTCAAGGAAGAGGTTTATGTCGGGCAGCCACCAGGCTTTGAGGACCCAATCCACCGGGATAAGGTCTACGTGCTGAACAAAGCTCTATATGTTTTGCACCAGGCTCCGAGACAGTGGTACGAGGAGCTAAGTACATACCTCATCACCAAAGGATTTAAGCGCGGACTCGTCGATTGCACCCTCTTCACGAAGAAGACTAGGGATGACTTGCTTCTAGTGCAGATTTACGTTGATGATATAATATTTGGTTCAACTAACGAGCTTTTATGCAGGGAGTTCGAAACTGTCATGCAGGAAAAGTTCGAGATGAGCGCAATGGGGGAGATGCAGTTTTTCCTAGGCTTGCAGGTGGACCAAAGACCCAACGGGATCTTCATTCACCAGACGAAATACGTTTCCGACATCTTGAGCCGGTTCCAGATGGAGGACTCCAAGCCGATGGATACCCCGATTCAACCCAATCACGGGATTGGAGTGGACGCTAAGGGGGAGCTGACGGACCCATTTACATACAGAGCAATCATCGGATCTCTGATGTATCTGACGGCGTCTCGACCAGATATTATGTACGCAACGTGTCTCTGTGCCTGCTATCAATTTAAGCCGAAACAAAGTCATCTGACGGCAGTCAAGCGTATCCTTCGATATCTGAAGGGTTGTCCCTCAAAAGGACTTTGGTACCCTAATGATGATAATTTTGATTTCATATCTTTTAGTGATGCAGATTAGGGCGGCTGTGACAAAGATAGCAAATCTACTACAGCTGGTTGCCAGTTTTTAGGGAGCAGGTTAGTCACCTGGCAATGCAAGAAGCAGACTTCCGTGGCGCTATCTACCTGTGAAGCCGAGTACATTGCAGCCTCGAGTTGCTGTTCGCAAGTGCTCTGGATCCAACAGCAGATGGTGGATTACGGTTTGCAGTTTCTTAAAACCCCTATATACTGTGACAACGAAGCCGCTATCGCATTAACTAAAAATACTGAAAATCATTCTAAAGCTAAACATATCCGGATCAAATATCATTTTATCCGTGATTGTTACGCTAAAGAATTGATAGATATGATCAAAATTCATACTGACTACCAACGTGCAGATTTGTTTACAAAAGCTTTTGACAGATCCCGCTTTGAATATCTTTTAAAAGTAAACAACATAAAGGAAAAACAGGACTAATCGGCAGCTCGGTTTATCGCTTTTTAGTTTTAGTTTTTAATATTTTGCTAATTGGGAATTTCTCTTTACTATCGTAATCCTCAAAGAAGTTGATGCTTTCGAGGGGATTGTTTCTTTCAAATTTTTTTGTTTTGTTTTTCAGAAAATTTAAAAACCCAAAAATATGTTCTTTATTTTAGGGGGAGCCATTTTATCAGAAAAACCAAAAACATTGCAAAATTCAAAAAGACCTAAAAATTAGAAAATCAAAAATGATTTCCTGGATAAAAAGAGGAAATGATAGTACATCAGTGGGGATCTGACACAGGCTAAAGAATTGTATAGTTTAATGAGGCGTGTGTTGACTATGTGTGATATGCTGATAGGCTTCGTAGACTAAATATTGCGTGCATTAGTGATACAAACATAACGAACTACGCGTTCGTGGCTGAACACCTCATGGGCATATGGTCTTAGTACCGTAATTTCGTTTGAGAGGATTGCCAAAATCTGAGGTTTCGGGTCGTTATGTTATGGTTATCCGGGATATTCTGATTAAACTTTTGTCGTATTGATTTACGGACCTAGTTTTATCAGAATATTTGCTAAAAGAGCTTAATTGCCAAAACCGGAAGTTACCGAATTGAGGAACTTTATGTTTTAATTGATCAAAGATCATTACTACATCGTATTGATCATCTGATGCAAATCAGTGATTAATATCAGCCTCAACCTAGTGTATACGCACATGTTACTCTGCTGCATTCGTTTGCTGACCTGTACACCTCTGTGCTATATACTTTGTAACTTTTACGGATAACTCTGGCATAATCACGCGTTACGACGAAGCTTTGTGCAATTACTTGATACGGGAGTATGTCGTGTGTGTGGGCACCACATCGTGTTAGTCTAATACACCTAACTCGTATCATTTTAAAGCATTGCGTAATTGTCTGCATGTGAGCTTACGTGGACCACAATATCAGCAATTGCCGTGTCACATACTGTTTCTAATGATAATATTAAACAAAAAGATCAACGCTGTGATCAGATTTCTCAGAAAACTGATATGATCCTCTTACCGGACATCACAAAATGTTTACTGCTTTCATTTATTTTGATGCATTTTATCTTTATTGTCAAAAAGATACAAAATCCAAAAAGATTTTAGGTGTGTTTTGATAAAATTTCAGAAAAATCCAAAATTTTTTGCATTTCTGCTTTATTTTTGATAACCGGGGATGCTTGATGGTCAATTTCTGAGATTTGACAACACCATCTGGGCTTTGTATCATTCAAAATGTGAAAATATGAGTTTTGGAAGCTTAACAGATTGAAAAATGTTGAACGGGATTCGAATACGTGATTTGGTACATTTTTCCATTTCACATTTGCCCCTTAAATGGGTCGAATGTGGAAAAATCCTTACTTTCGGCCGTTATAGAATGGGAGAATGTGGAATTTAATATCAAATTCCACTTTCGGGTGGCACATTTCACCTTCGGGCTATTAAATTGGACCGAATGTGGAATACTCCCACATTCGACCGTTCAAACGGGCGAAGGTACCTATTATATATATACACTTTCCACTTTCGAACCTCATTCCAAATTTTTCAGATTTTTATCTTCGATCAGTCACCTTGTTGCTTTGTTGAATTTTTCTTGTGCGTTTTGTTCCCTGATTCTTACTGATCATTTCCCTACCAATTTCACAGGTAATGGATCAAGATTGAGACTGGAATCGTTGGTTATATGAACGGACCTAGGGTTTTAAATTTTAGAGACTTCGAGTGTTTGTTTGTGTTTGTTTTTGATCTACATTCAATCCACATCAGTTTTAGGGGGAGATAGTATAATGAATTAGGTTTTTAACATCAATTAGTGGGTTAAATGATTGTTTGAAAGAATAAAACCCTAATTCGAATTGAAAACTGATGTTGTTTGAATTTTAAGAGCAATTGATGATTCACGAAGGTTAATCGGCCATATTAGAATGCTTTTCAATCAAAATCACATGTTAAAAACACAGTTAGAAAATTTTTGAATTTTTGAAAATGAACAGGTTCTACTTTCGATTAAACGAACGGGCGAAGGTGGAATTTTGTGGACGAATGTACCTTTAGAACGGGCGAATGTGATGTTTACTCAAAACCAGTCCACATTCGACCAAAATGTTTTACATTCGACCAGAAAAACTTATATTCGACCTTGATAAAAGGGGCGAATGTGGATTTCTAAAAACTTAAAATTTTGAATTTTTGTCGATTTTGTGTTTTGACGTTTGATTCTGATTTTGTTATACAGATGGCTGAGGAACAAGAGAATGTTGAGATTCCAGTAGAGACTGTTGTCACAGATCCAGTCCCAGAGAATGTTCAAGAGGGAGAATCGTCGAGCAAAAGCAAATGGCCGTTCGAGAAAACTCATAATTGCTGTGCTTATTTGGGGGACGTGGAGAAGAACGTTGAGTTTGCTGATATAATCAAGTTCTTGAAAAGAAGTAGAGTTGTGTATGCTTTGGCAACTCCGACTATTATCTACAAGGATATAGTTGAAGACTTTTACAATAACGCGAAGTATGACTTTTGGGATAATCAGACTATCATAAAGAGCAAGATACAAGGGATGGAGATGTTTATTACAGAGTCTGATATCAGAGAAGCTCTCCAGATAAAGTTTGAAGTGAGTGAAGATCCAAGAGAACTATCATGGACTGAACAAAAGGCATGTTTTCTCAGGATGAAATACAAAGGAGCTATTACTGATGGTTCAATGCACAAAGGGAAGTTGAGCGTGCAGTTTAAATACTTTGCACACGTCATAATCCATGTGTTTGGATGTGTTAGTGGAGGTTATGATGTTATGAGGAGAAGCTTAAGTTCGTTGATGGTTGCGTTGACTCTCAACAAAGGATTAAAGATTAAGAAGTTCATGTTATATCCTAGATTCCTGATGATGATATTTGATCACAAGTATCCTGACTTGAAAAAGGATCCTACACAGATAATTGGTCAAGATCATATGAATATTCGAACGTTGGCAAGAATGAAGGGCTACAAGGGTGTGCCAGACAATGAAAGGCCACCATACAGAAGATTGTTTGGAGCTTTAACCAAAGAGGATTACTCTGATCCTGGAAAGAATACGGCTAGGCATCCTGATAGCGATTCTGATAATGATGATCCATTGGTTTATGCTGATGCTAGTACCAAGAGGAAGAGGCAAGTGGTCAATCCCAGAGCCAAAGGGAAAGGTAAGGGAAAGACTGATCAAGGTAGCTCTAAGCAACAGGTGGTTAGGAAGAAAACAACTGCTAAGAAAGGTACAGGTTTGGTGGATGAAGAATCAGTGGATTCAGAAGAAACTGAGGAAGAGGAACAGTGGGATTCTGATGCTGAGAATGTTAGGGCCACCAAACGTAAGGCCACTATGGTTGGTGAGTCTGAATCTTTAAACAAATCAATTGAGGAAGCTGAGAAAAGTAAGAAGTCATTGAATGATGAAGATGAAGGTTTAGGTGTGGATATGGATGAGTTGAATGCAGGAGAAACTGTGGTAGTGAACTTGCCCAAGCCTAAGCACAAGACCATGGCTAAGAAAGCAAGTACTAAGCAGTTGAGAGAAAAAGAGTTAGCTCAGCTCTTGAGAGGAAAAAGAGTACCCGATGCTGGTACATCTTCAAAGTTATCTTCACCGGTCACTAAGAAACAGAAGAAATCTAAAGAGGCAGAAACATTACCAGTTGATGAATTCAATGTTGCACTGGATAATGTACTTGACATGTTTAGAAAGCCTCAGAAAGAAAAGGAAGCTGAAGTTGAGCCATCTAGATCCAAATCCAAAAAGGTCACTGTTGATGATGATGTGATGAAACAAGTGAACAAGAGAATGGATGACATGATGAAGATGATAGTGGCTCAGCAAGCTGAAATTGCCAAGTTCAAGCAGAATGAAGAAAAGATGCTTCAGATTGTGGTAGCTTCTAAGTCAAATCAAGATGAGATTGACGAGAAGGTTAAGAAGCTGGAAGCAAAGAACAAGAAGCTTGAAGGTAAGTGTTTGAGGAATAAGAACAGATTGAAAGCTATTAAAGAAGACAACAAAGAACTAAAGGCTGAGAACAAACGCCTTAGTGATTTGATTGATGATTTATACAATGTTGCACCCAAGTTGAAGGAGGGTGAAGAAGATAAGGAGTATGAAGAAGAGCAAGTTGATTTTGAACCTTCTGAATCGGATAAAGAGAAAGATGATGATGAGGACGATGAAGAGTCTGAGAAGAGTGATGATGAGGATGATAAGAATGATGATGATGATGATGCTGAAGGGTCTGGGAGTCAAAAGGAAGGTGATAGTAGTGATGATAGTGATGATAATGATGGAGGAGATGATACGTCCAAGTTTACATTTGAAAAGAGATCACCAAAGAAGAAAGATACTAAAGAGTCAAGTTCAAAGAAAAAGAAAGGTGAGAACGTTGATTCAGATGAGAGTATTTTCTGGAATGAAAAGGTGAGATCTTTGACTGATGATGCTAAACAAGTATATAAAGATATGTTGGAAAGAAGAGAATGGACTATTGAGTTCACAGGACGTTTTGCTGAGATATTCCAAACAGATGACATGAGATACGAATTGGAATACAACGATCCTGATCTTGAAGAAGGTGAAGTACCTGCTTCTGTGGCAAAGGAAATTCTGGATGGACTTGCACAGAGAGTAGGGAAAACATTTGAGGAGTTCATTGTAGATGAGTCGATTCCAGATATTCCTGAGAAGGATATTGGAAGTCACTCAGATGAGAAGAATACTCCTGAGTTTGAAGAAGTAGAAATTGAAGATATAACACATGAGGAATATCCACAATACTTCAGACAGAATGATGAAGATGTGATATTTCCTGACTTTACTGAAAGACCAAACACTTCGGCAAAGAAGAAGGCTAAGCAAAGAAGTGCAGAGTTTGTGGAGAAAGTGTTTGGAGCTGATAAGCCAGAATCTTCAAATCAATCTGATGAATTGAAAAGTTATTTGAAGAAATTGAGAGAAATGGATGAAAACCGACCGAAGCCTGAAGCTCAAGGAAATTTCTATAGATTTCACAATGCTAAGTTTAAAGGCAGAGCTCTCGGGTGGACATATTTAGGCAGGCTGAAGTGTCTAGCTGCTAAATGGGAATCAGGAATTCTATACTTCTATAGATTCATTGATTTGCTAACTCTACCGTACTGGGCGGTCAGAGATTTATGCAGATTCCCTATGTCTGGTGCTTCAGTTAACAATACACATGTCGGTTGGTGTGCAGACAAGCTGGTTTGGGAAAGTAGAACGAGATGGAATAAATTCAAGCCTCAATATCCCCGAAGGAAAGTTCATAGGGATATTGATCCTAAAACCAAGCTGAAGCGGGTTACTTTGATATACAAGGCACCTGAAGTGATGAGGAAAATACCTTTGATGCCCATGCCACAACATTTCAGTGCTGACTTTATTTTCTGGTATTATGACTGGAGGAAGGCTGAAGCGGTGATAGTGTTGAGAGACGGGAAGGACAAATACAAGCATGTTCATGTATTTGATCCAATGTGGTTGATAAACTGTTCTTTCGAAGACATCATCATGCTCTTTTATAATCCGATTCATCATGAGCCGAATGACGCTGATCAAGCAAAGAAGTATACTCAAGTGGTTGGAGTGTGTTTTGCTTATGATATAAATGCTGGAAGTAATTTGGATAATAAACTTGGCAAAATGGTGAAGATGGAAAATGTGTCAAAACCGGTGAAGAGAAAGTTAGAGCCTGAAATGACTAAAGAGCAGAAGAAACAGCTCAGAATAAAGTTGTTGAACAAAGCCATGGACGAAGACAGAAGACGATCCAATCAATAGTCGAGGGGGAGTTTGTAGATGCGTTTTGCGACTAGTGATTGGATATTAACATATGTTAGAGTGCTGATGGGTTGAAGGTAAAACAGAACTGGGCGAATGTAGGATAATATGGGCGAAGGAAGAAGAAAGTGGGCGAAGGTAAATGGAGTCTGACTGAAGTTGTAGGTTCGAACTCTTATACTGGGCGAATGTGGAACTCTTCCACATTCGACCACAGCATATGGGCGAACGTGCAGTTCCTATAAATAGAAATTGTGATTTTGTAATGTAAAGAGAGTTATTAGTTGTGTGTGTTTTGAGGTCAGGTTCCAGGATAGATTGAGAGTGTTTGTGTGTGTTCTAGATTAACCTAAAACTCATTGTAATCAAGTTTATGCAAAAGTTAATCTATGAAAACCTTTGAAAATGATATTGATTGTGTTTTGATTTGAGTTTTTATCAGTTTGTTCAAAGCTAGGGTTTCCGCACCTGGTTTTGTAACTTGTATGATCATATAATCCTGTTTTTAGTCAAAATCTTTCGCTCACAAAACTCCGTTCAGGATATTGTTCACTGGATGATGATTCACTATCTGCATCTGTACTCTCTTCTGAGATTTGAGCACTCTCTGACGCTTCTCCCGATTCCACAGTCTCTACTCGTTGAGCAAAACACGCAATTTCCCCACTATCACCTCCCATGAGTTGCGTCTTCTGGTCAAAGCCTTTCTCAGCAAGCACAGTAAGTACACTCGCATCATCCGTGTTTGCTGAGACAGAGAGAATTGCAGGAGTAACCGAAACCACAACTGTTTCTTGATTGTTTTGAACATTGTTAAGTTGTCTGGTTTGATTCGGTTGACTTTGATTAGCATCTGACGTTGATTTCCTCTCCAGATGAGCCCACGGATTACATCCGGAACTCCTCTGTTGTTGTCGTTGTTGGGCAGGTTGGGTGTTCATTGAAGACGCGAAGGCCCATGGTTTGGTTGCAATTGCCATTATGAAAGCCTTGTGAAAAAGTCAACTCTTGGTCAACAAAAGTCAACTTTGGTCAACATGAGTCAAACTTAGGTCAATTTTAGGTTCAGCAAGTTGAAGGTGATTAGGAGTTGTAAATGCTAGCTTATACGTGATTACGCGTAATTGCTAGTGAACAGTTGAGTGATTACGCGTAATTGCTAGTGAACAGTTGAGCGATTACGAGTTTGAGGGTGGTTAGGATTCAACACGTGATTAGGAGCTATGCCACATGCAATTGTAGGAGATTAGCTCCTAATCGCTAGTAAGAACACGTGATTACAAGGCTAATCGTGTACAGGGTAGGCAATTGGGGGCTAATTGTGTATAGGGTAGGCAATTGGGGGCTAATTGTTTATAGGGTAGGCAATTGGGGGCTAATTGTGTATAGGGTAGGCGATTAGGGGCCTAATTGTGTACTAGTTAGGCGATTAGGGGCCTAAATGTGTGCAGGGTAGGCGATTAGGGGCCTAATTGTGTATAGGGTAGGCAATTAGGCTATTCATGCAATAAGTTCATGTGATTAGGTCTGCGTAATCGCCTGATCTGCTCTGCAGCCACACTTTTGCTCAAAAATCACCATTTTTGCCTCAAAATCTTATCCAAAACAATGTGTTTAATCCCCAAATGATTAGAAAAGTTCCCAAAACAGTTTTAGAACAAACCCTGATCAAAAACACATGTTTTCATCCATAAAAACTGATGTGTTGCAAAACACATATCTTTTCCTATGTATTTTGTATATTATTTGGTCATCTTTTTATTCGTTTCGTATCGTTTTTATTATGTATTTATGTATTTTATTATTTTATAGGTGTTTGGAGAAAATGAGCTCAAAATGAAAGAATTTTAATCGAGACACCAACAGTTGAGAGCAGGAGTTCATAGACGTTGAAGCGTAAACGAGGAATTTTGGTCGAGTCAAGAAACACCTGAGATGCGAGCTTGAAGTATACTACTACTACTACTACTACTAATAATAATAATAATAATAATAATAATAATAATAATAATAATAATAATAATAATAATAATAATAATAATAATAAATAAATAAATAAATAAAGAAAAACTGCTCGTGGCTTTATCCACAATTGGAATGGCCCAAAAAGTAAAAGGAGAAAAAACAAAGGTCCTAAGCCCTTGTCGTGATGGCGTCCAACAAAATTGGAAGGCCTATTATTTTCCTTGGACGACGGAAACATTGAGGAGAATATTACTTTCGCAAGCCGCCACTGGAGAAATTTTTTTTGGACGGTAGAAATCTTGACAGCAGCCACAAGAGAGGATTATTTTGGAGAGGAAGGCGTGGTTCAAGTATTGAAGGCTCGGGTTTGATCACTGCAAGTTATAGTTTTTATATTTATCTACTTTGTGTTTATAAATTTTGGTACCATGACTTCGCTATATTTTGAACCTATGTTTTTATCTTGTTTCACTACTATTATGTTTGGCTAAAACATTAGTGGCCACCTAGGTTGAAGATGATGACTTTTTGATTTTGGTTTATGTTTCGGATTTAGATTTTATAGTTGGATTTATGTTTTAGTAAGAAACTTGTTTATGATTCTATGATGTGTGTGCGTACTTTTTACTAATTTATAATCTTTTGATGTTCCACAAGTGTCTTAGTGAATGTCTTTCATGTTTGGATGCTTGTTAGAATTACTTGCTTTGTGCTTGTAGTTTACTTTATGGTTTTAGGCCTGAATTCCATAGGAACATTAATTGGGAGTTTAGAGGTAATTAGTATTCTTCCTACTCTTGAGACCGAGAGGTGATAGGTAGTCAGGTTTGTCTTTAGTGCTAGAGGTTTAGGCTAGAAACTCTGAGAGACCAGGTTTTCCTAGGTTCTCTAGTATTATTTGCTTATCTGTGTCATAGATTGACTTTACAGGTTACTCCTTGCACATTAGGGTGTATTGTGATTGGAGAGTGAGAAATCTAAACCAGTCTAGCGAGTACTTTAGCATAGTTAGTGAGACCGAGAGGTGATCTAACCAATCAGTGAGATTAGTAGCCTTTAGGATTCCTTTTCAGTCAGTCTTGGTAAATGATCCGGGAGCCACTAGGATACTAGAGGTGAATATAATAAGATCCTGATTGCCAACATAGTTTTCAAAGCCGGGGCAGTTCCGATTTCATTAGTAGGATTCGATACCTAGGTGGTTGCCTTTCCTATCTCTGATTTCCCTCCTTAGTAATCCCCTGCTATCTATTAATTTAAGCCTTTTAATTTATTTACTTTAGTAATTAATTAATAAAAAATTCACAAAAATCCAATTTGCTAGGCTAGGAGTCGATAGAGGTCTAGTACCGAGAGTCGCCACATTGTGTCCACGGTTCGATATTCCGGACTTACTTGCTCTGCTACACTGCGACCGGTATACTTGCCGTTAGTGTGTGGTTTTGTAGGTTTTTCCATTTTTAAAACTTGACCGATTTATTTACTACACATTTCACACATCAAAAACACACTAAGAATTTGAAAATAAGGGTTTTTTTATGAAAAACTCAAAGTTTCAAAGTTCAAACAGATTTTTGATTAAAAATCACAACTTTAACACAAAAACCCACCTGTTTTCACTTGTTTTTGTTATCAAAACGCTCGTGATAAGAGCCTCGGCTCTAATACCACTTGTAGGACCGACGAACGTGTCACCCGACAATCACGAGGGTTATATTCAAGGTGCATAATCCCTTGAATATGTCTTAATAACAGAAACAAACTTGAAACCAAGATAAACAAGTAATTATCACACACAAACGGGTCAAAAGATTAACGTTTATATCAATTAAACAGAGCGCGGGTGTTACAATGATCAAACCAAGCAATCTCAGACCAGGGGAGGGTGTTTGGAGAGTGTGTGTGGCAAGAACTTCCTATTAGGGTTATGATTGGGCCTATTTATACCTCCCGGATACGTACAGACCCACGTAGGCGATTAGGAGGCTATACCACATACAGGCATAGGCGATTAGGGCCTAATCGCCTATAGCCTGCCTCCAATCGCATGAACAGTGATACTAGATAGGGTCTAATCGCCTGTCTGTATCCTGTAATCGCCTACAGCCTCAATCACACCCCAAAACGCGTATAAACGTCTCCAAACACCCCGAAATACGTCCAAACATCCTATATACTAGCCTAGGGATATCATGCACTAACAATAACAATAAAGAAGAAGAATAGAGAAGATAGTAATAAGGTTTTAATTTTTTATTTGATTTAATATAATAAAAACAAAAAATTAAAAAAAAAATATTTCACCTCATTATGCCACGTGGCACATTCAAAGAAGGGTTGAGGCCACCATTAAATGTCACGTCAGCAAACATCTATTTTTTTATATATATTTATAGATTTATAGATTATAGATGTCATCCGGTTGTGAAATCCGGTCGGACCAGTTCGACCGGTCTGAACGGTAAAGCTGTATGGAGTCCGGTTCGCTGTCTAATGAGGTCCTGAAAACATTGATTTTAAGTAAATTGTCTATACCTTTATAATTTTACAATGCAAGACACTTACGATATGTTCCAGAGTTTCATTTAAGGGAGAAAGAGAAATGATTGGGAAGGAAGTGGGAGAAAAGTGTGTTCCAGAGTTTTTTGTAAAAGGGAAAGGGAGGGAATGAGAGAGATAATACAAAGCTTTTTGGGGTGATTTTCAATCTTTCCAATTTGGAAGAAATTGGAGAGAAAGGAAGAGGAGGGAATCCTTTCTCTTCCCCTTAAGTTAATCTCTGGAACACTTAAAGATGTTCAAACACAATAATGAAACAACAAATAATACCTAAAACATTATTGATAATATCCTGATAAGAGGACTTATTTTATTTCATTATTCGATCACTACAACTCCAGGTATTTTAGTGACACATAAGTAGTTTGCCATCGAAGAACTTGCTAGAGCAAACTTCTTCTGAAGCTTTAGAAAAAGCGAAACAATTCATATCTAACATAGCAACTATTATATATAACTCTACACCCTTCCTTGTCTTGACAATAAGTTGTAAAATCCCCAACAGCAATCTCTAAACATACCCTACAAGAAGGAGGTGACAAATCTCTTGTACACTGTGATGCCGCATAAAGCGTCTCAGATTCTGACAACTTAGTCTCGCCTATCCCGGCACCTTTGCTTTGTGGCCCACTCGCTAAATTGTTAGTCTGATTAATAAGTTTCGTGAGAGCTTCATTAAAGGTTTCGGGGTCCGTTACATTGTTAGGATTAAGGAAGTATGTCCCATACCCAATGTCAACTTGCCCAAAGAAGCTTTCGGTGCTATACCTAATGTAGCAACGGTCGTCCCAAAGCCTAGCCTCGACTCGATTTGGACAAGATGTTTTAATTTCTTTCGCGATGTTTCGGATACATGTCGAGCACTCTTCAAGGGTCACGTCGCCTCGGCATTGGCCTAGACCGAACACGCGGGCTTGTCCTGAACCGAATGCAGTGACACTATAGCCTGATTTGGGGGTGGCTTGGACCAGTTTTGTTAGAACTGAATCGATATTTTTTGTTGTTTCAGTGGTGGGGGTATTTGAGTTTTCGTTACATAGTAATTGGGCTTGGGAAGATCGCAAGTAGAGAATGCAAAAGGAAAAGACAAGGAGATAATGGTGATCAGTAAAAGCCATTATGTGATTTATGTTAAAAATGGATGAGTTTGTTTGTGTATATATATAGATAGTCGTTGTTATCAAATAATTGAATGAGATAAGAAAAATAATCCACTAAAATAGCTTCCTACTTTTAGTAAAAAGTCCTTTCAATAGAAAGTTAATTCTCCATTTACTAATCTACTCAAGAAATTTTTTATGTATATCTTTTTTACAAATTTACTTAGGGACTTCTAATCACGTATCCGGTATATAAATTGTTATCCGATACATCACATACAATAAAAAACCTGGAGCAATAGTAGCGACCTAACTAGCGGCGACAAGGAGCAACACCAGCAACACATGACGAAACCGCGCCATTGCTCCATATCGTCTCTATTAGTGTCGCCGCTAAAGACCCAACCCGTGTGCTTGTGAAAGATCAACTCCTAACCATTGATTAAAAAAGGATCTACTTATCATCTTCTTCTACTCCTTAAACAATCACACCCCTCCTCAAACACACACCCTTATCTTCTTAAAAACCACCATCAACCTTTCAAGTAACCATCATGCACACCACATCATCCATCTCTGGCACCGTCACCATCAAGGTCCGACATCATCAAACTCTGGCCACCATCAAACTCTGGCCACCATCAAGCTCCACCAACGTCAGGCTTGGGCCACCATCAAGCTTCGGCACTGTCAAGCTCTGGCCACCATCAAGCTCCACTAGCGTCAAATATTATGATGAAATTAATTGGGTTTTTTTTTAAATAAAGAAAAATTTTGTATTTGTCATGTATACCGTCAAGCTCCACCACTGTATATTATTTTTTGTTTCGTGTTTAATATGAAAAATCTTCTCGAGAGAACTTTTCAGTTAAGTTTCCTACCAGGTATTACTAGCGACATGTGTGCTGGCGCTAATACCTTTAGCAGCAAGAATTTGAACCTTTGGCGGCAACATGTTCTTTGTAGTGATACATATAAGTTTTATCATAATAAATATTATCACTAAAATTTTTATATAACTTTATGATTACTTCACACCATACAAAATATAAATAATATTAGCAAAATGAAAATATAATTTTCCAAATGAATAGTCTGAAATACAACACTAGTAGGCAAAGGTTAACGATCCAATTGTAATATTAGTTCGAGTGTATTTTATGATGAAAATAAGAGAGTATGTTATTTTTTACTTTTTTTAATATGTGAACCCTAACAAAATATAATATATAGGGCATGTTTGGGATTCCTTATTTTACCTCCTTATAACTTATCTCCTTAATCAAGAAGGAGATAAGGAGAAAATAATGTTTGGGTAATGGGTTAAAAAGGAGTTTTTGTGGGTTGAAAAGGAGATAAGTTATAAGTAAGGATTTGTGACTTTTGAGATTAAGGAGATAAGGAGGTAGAAAAGGAAATAAGGTGATAAGGAGAAGTTTGGCCAAACATGGCCATAAATCATCTCATGATAATCCATCTATATTTCTATATTACATTGTAAAGAGCCAAAGATGGCTAAAATAGTAATTTTACATGCCTTTTAAGATGACATTTGAAGAGTCACATGCTTTAAACCCTATATGTCATGTAAATTTTTACCAAATTACGCCTATTATGCATTAGCCACTTGTACCATGTTATCCAACTAAAATAAATCCGATCTCTTCACACAGTTACATCAGTAAAAAAATATCCATAACTCATAGTTATCTGGTATTGAGACATTAGATGAATTCATCAGTTTTCCATTCAATCCACATACTCTCACAGGTCTGCCTTCAATCGACTACAATTTTCCATTCAATAGCCTTACGAATCATTGATGACCACCTTAACTTCTTTTTCCGTTTTCCCTTTTGCAATACTTTACCTTAATACACCCTGCACCCATAGTTGAAAAAACAATCTCACCCGACCAAACCATCAGAAGAACCAGAGGCTGCTTTCATGTCTTCTGTATTGTTTTGTAATGTGATGTTGATTCAATAGGTTTGCTGCTTTCACGTCTTCTACTTTTAGGTCTATTCTTTTGTTATGTTGATTCATTAGGTTTGCTGAATTGCGTTGTAATTTCATGTTGATTCTAGTTTTGATTTGCTTCTTCAACGTATCTAATTGTTTGATATTTAGGTTTTGTAGTTGTTACATAGTAAATATTGGTTGAACTTGTTTGGAATGCCTAAGCATCAGCAATGCCTCACAAAATGGGTGAGTATCAAAGAAGGTTTGATTTACATGATTTTTATATCTAACAGGTTAAGCTACAAGATGTAACTATAACTGTTACAGGTCATTTGTGTCTATTTGAATGTATTCAAATGATGAGAACCTCCAAACATGCTTAACCTGAAATTTAGATTGAAAGAAGTTTGGCTTCATATGTCGGATCCGACATATGACATCACCAGCGCTAAATTGTTAAGGTTCGTTAATTTATGGGCATTTTTACAAGCCTACACATTTTTTTAATTTTTTTTTTAAATCATGTTGAGTCAAAGAACTTGAAGGTACTCCAGTACCATTTCATTGTTATTTTGCTGATGTTCTTGTTGGCTTTAAGTTTTTACTTTTATAAAATAATCATATGATTCACATGATAAAGACTTTGCTTTTTATTTTACCCATTTTATAAGTATATGTATTAATTTTGACCACATACTGATGTATTTTGTGAACTGCAGAAATTTTTAAACTTATAAAGTAAAATTTGATTTTGTAGTAATTGTCTGAGTGGATTTCAAAATTCTTGAAACTTTTAATTTACTACAAATTAAGCTAGAAATTAAACTAATCTAAAGTTATTGAGATCTGTTGTTTGTGGATTAATTTGAGTTGATATGTGTAAAGTTTTAAATAGGAGGTTATCGGATCTGTCAGTTTACTATTCCAATTACTTCGATCTATGGTTTTAGATAATTTTATATATTGTAATATGCTTAAATCATGAATTGTTATCTAACTATGAATTCTAATTTCATGATTTAAATGTCGATATGTTATTCCGATACCGTAAATGAAGACTAATTCGACAACGGCGCGACTCATGGCCAACGTGAGATTAGTGATTTCGAGACTTTGCCTATGGAAATCAAGGAATATTTAAGAAGTTTTCAGTTTGAAAACCAAGGTTCTGGTATGTTGTAACCAAGGTTCTGGTATGTTGTACGATTAATTTGGTTTGAATTCGATTTTCTTGTTGTTAGGTATGTGTCGATGTGTGTAATTAATTATATGTGTTTGTCACTTTGGTCAAGTTTGATAAGTTTAAACCATAATGATACTATTATTGAATGTTTGAATCAGATAGAGAAGCAAATTGAAAAGGGGGAGTTTCTGTGGAGGATTGACAGAGCGAATGTGTACACGAATATTATCAACTCTTAGTAACTTGATTTGGAGAGCCCGCCAAGAAGCTTTATATGGCTAGGAGTCAGATCCATCAAGTTTTGACGATTTTCCGTTGTGATGTCGAGATGCTCTTAATACGAATGCTGCACAAGTTAAATAATTTTAGGTTGTCTATCTCTTCTCATATTTGCTTATGTAACTAGCCCATAAGTAATTCTTGTATAGTTTTTTTATGGTAATAAGATTGATTCGAAGGAAAGTATTCACCAAGGTTTAGCTCTTTGTGTTTTGTAGATTGTTGTTGTGAGGTTGGCTAAGAAAAATATTGGAGTGATTGTTCTTGGGTTTACACATTTGCAGAGTGCATAAGCTATATAGTTAAAATTTGATTAAAAAAATTGTTACTGTTGAACAGTGAACACAGGGGTGAATTAATGTTGACCTTCAGGTAATCATACTACCTTACGCTTAGTTTTTTGGTTTGTACTTTATGATTTTCTATATCTAAGTTGTCGCGACCCTTTATTAGATTTGCACATGCAGTATAACGAAGACAGTCAATCCACTAACAATGCCGAGGTATAATTTGCAATTTTGATTCATTTGTGATATCGATTATGGACTTAATAATTAACACATGGATCTGTTTATTGCAGGAAGAGAAGTTGGAACATATCAAAATTAAGAGGTAACACTATA